>CASHTH010003620.1:0-13143 GCA_030341885.1 Geodia barretti
ATCCCCAGCTGGTTGTAGGCCTCCACTGAGACAGTGGCTGTCTTCACCTTGCCGGGCAGTCCCTCCACCCCCCGCAGGCACTCCCCCATCAGCTCCTCTCCTCGTGACATCTCCTCAGTGTTGAGGTAGTTGAGACCAAGGCTCAGCAGGAGGCAGGCACGGAGGACGGCAACGTCCTCATCACTCTCTTCCTCCACTGGACAGCTCTTCAGATTCTCATTCAGAGCTGACAGCAGGCGACGAGCTGCATACAGAGATCGATACGGCTCTTCTGGAGGGTCCTGGGAGCTTTCTCGAGTGAGTCGCTCTGCCTCCACAAAGTCTTTCACCACCTCGTCTCCCACCCATGTCGCCAGTCGAGGGCTCAGCTGGGCCGAGGTTGATGCACTCGCCATTGATTAGTTGGATGAGGTGAACGGGTCTGGCAGGTCAGCGGCTGGTTGTGAGTCAATCAGCTTCTCCTTCCACATCTCCTCGATGTCCCGCACACTCAGGGTCTCTCCCTCCAGCTGTTCCTGGCCCACTCCCTCCGGTAGGGGCAACTCGTACGCCGGCACCTCAATATCCAGTTGTGGGAGCCTGTGATGGGATTTATACCGCTCCTTTTTATGTCTAAATGAAAGATGAGTATACTGACTTGTCTTTTCTCCACTCTATGTCGATAATTCGCTCGTCCAGACGTCTCCCGCTCCTGTGTGCGTACGACAATCTACTGTCCATGCCGAGTGGGCGGGACACACGCCAAATTTCTAATTGGAGCGCACCCAACACGTGGTGTGAGCAGAATCATGGAAGTGACAGAGAGGACGAAAGCACATCGCAAACGGGTGTCGGGGCCAAAGGCAGGGAAGAAGAAAGGGAAGAAGACGGGGGAGAATGACGACAGCGGTAAAAATCCAAAGGCCTTCACCTTCAAGTCTGCAGTGCGCGCCGCTCGAGCTGGACGGAGAAAGTTGGATATCGCAGCCAAGCGGCAGCGGGTTCCCGAGGTAGACAGAACTCCCCTGGAGCCCCCGCCGGTCTGCGTGGCAGTGGTGGGCCCCCCGAAGGTCGGGAAGACGACCCTCATCCGTGACCTTGTCAGGAACTTCACTAGGCAGACTCTGACTGAGAGTAAAGGCCCCATCACGGTGGTATCAGGTGAGGACTCGCAGCCAGTAGATGAGTGGTGTCTCTAGCCATGGACTCCTGGGTGCAGGGAAGAAGAGGCGACTGACTCTCCTGGAGTGTGGCAGTGACCTCAACACCATGCTGGACGTGGCAAAGGTGGCCGACCTTGTCCTTCTACTGGTGGACGCCTCCTTTGGCTTCGAGATGGAGACGTTTGAGTTTCTCAACATCCTACAGGTACCATGCCGTACTGAGTGCTTTGTGATGGAACTATCACAAATCAAAAATTTAGTAGAGTTAAATTTTGTACAGACACTATCACTGGAAATTGTGCTGTGGGATTCCGGTTTTAAGGAGATATTTGTTCCATTAGAATGTTACGCGTTCAGTACTACTTTTGCTCTCATTTACTCTGACCTCTTTCCCCTGTTCCCGCCTGCTGGCTGTCGGCGGTAGGTCCATGGGTTTCCGAAGGTGATGGGGGTCCTGACTCATCTGGATATGTTCCAGTCCCAGAAGACTCTGAGGAAGACCAAGAAGAGACTCAAGAACAGGTTCTGGACGGAGATATACCAGGTGTGCCCTCCCATTCAACACACACACTTCAGTGAAAAACATGTATACTGTGTGATGTGTGTTGAATTTACAAAGTGTCTGCGACGTCATTTCACTGCAGAACCAGCATAAAACAAGTGTGCTTTGATTGATGTGCGTACTAAATGAGTTAGCAATTGAAACTCCTCAGCACTGTTGTAGCTCTGAGCGTAGGGCTCTTGAGATATTGTTGCACGTTAAAATTGTGGATATTATGGACTTGATGTCTAACTGTTATTCAGGGAGCAAAGCTGTTCTACCTCTCTGGATTGATCCACGGGCACTACCCAAAGGTCGAAGTTCACAATCTCGGGCGGTTTATATCAGTCATGAAGTTCAAGCCGCGGCACTGGCAGGGAAGCCATGCCCATATTCTCTGCGACAGAATGGAAGACCTCACCCATCCCGACACCATTCAACAGAGGTCAAAGTGCGATCGTATGATCTCGCTCTACGGCTATGTCCGAGGCACAAACCTCAGACCAGATTCCACGGTCCACATTCCAGGTCAGTTCCCTCCCCGATATCTGCCTCCACCCACTGACCCATTGGGCCATGTGACCTCAGGCTGTGGGGATTTCCCCCTGTCATCAGCAAGCGTCCTCCCTGACCCCTGCCCCCTGCCGGAGCAGAACAAAAAGAGGTCACTCAACGAGAAGGAGAAGATGATATATGCTCCCATGGCTGGTGTCGGGGGAGTGGTCTATGACAAGGTACCTGTGTATGTGTGTTTTGTTGGTGTGTCCCAAGAGATCTTCCTTGTCACCAAGTTTTTGCACGTGCCTTTTCCATGAAAGTTGTTACGGCCAGAAAATTCTCTAAATCGACGACTTGTCCTTGTGTAGGACGCAGTGTACATTGAGCTTGCTGGTAGCCATGCCAATGAAGAAAAAGATACAACCACGAGTCGGCTGCTGTCGTCTCTAATTGGTGCCCGCCATCCACTGGACCAGAAGATGAGGAATGCAGAGCTTGTGTTGATGGAGGGTGGGGCACCTCTGCTGGGAGGGTGTGAGGATGGTGAGGGTGTGAGGCAGAGGAGAGCAGTGCCGGACGAGGACGGAGGGTCGCAGAGTGGGGGAGAGGGAGACGTTGACACTCAGAGTGACTCTGAAACTGAAACCTCGTCTGATGAAGATTTAGGTGAGTCTTTATAGAAAACAAGCAGAGGAGGTTGGAAGACAGTGATATGTTCTCAGTGTGAATGATGATACGATTACCCACGGATGCTCAGTGTGAATGATGTGTTCCAACCTACTCTGGGAAACAGCTCCATGTGATATTACACTTTCTCTCTTCAGGGAAGCTGAGTGCTGGTACAAGACAGAGAGCTAGACCACAGAGCAATAGGAACACCGCGAGGAGGATGAAGAGAGGGGAGGAGGTTAGGGAGGTGGAGGAGAGCCAGAGTCTTAGTTCTGCCGACAGCTGTGGGTCGTCGGGGGAGGGAGGGAGAGTCACTTCATGTGACGGAGCCGATGGTAGGTTGTCAGGGGGTGTGGCCTCAGAGGACGACGAAGAGGAAAAAGACGATGATGACGAAAGAAGGGAAAGTGGGCGTTGTTTCTTCGACGGGGAGGCGGAGGAAGTGTGGAGTGGGGAAAGTAGTGAAGAGGAGATGGAGTGGAGTGGGGAGTCTGGGGAAGAGGAGGAGGAGGGAGGGTTTGTTCTGGGACAGTGTAGGGAGATGGGATACAGTGGAAGAAGATGTGTGGAACTGGAGAGCAGTTGTGAAGATGAGGGAGAAGAAAGAGAAGGTGAAAAAGACAAGGAAACAGCCGAAGAGGGTAGTGACGATGGTGCTAATCGTGAGGGCAGTGAAAGTGGTGAATCAGAAAAAGAGAGTGGAGGTGAGGACTCAGAAGGAGAGACGTGTTCACAGCTGCCTAGTCACCTGAGGTGGAAGGAGGGGTTGGTGGAGAAGGCAAGACAGGGGTTTGAGCAACGACTCAACAGCTCTCGATATTTGCACAAACTGATCTACTGTGATTCTCTCCCACCTTCGTCTGGCGACACGGAGGAGAGGAAGGAGGGGGAAGAGGAGGAGGAGGAGTTGGGGGGACTGTTCCACGTGGCCAGGAGAGAGAGACAGTCAGAGTTACACAGCGAGGACAGCTCTCTGGTGACGCAGCAGCTGACTCGTGACTGGATGGTCTGTGTGGCCGCTGTTAAGAGGTCTCAGTTTGTGACGGGGAGCTGGGGGGAGGGGGACGCTGCGGCACTCCTCCAAGAGGACCAAGAGGAGGAGTTTGGGGACTTTGAGGACCTGGAGACGGGGGAAGGGTTTGGACAGGAGACGACAGAAGGCAAGGACAAAGAGGGAGAGGAGGACCAACGGCTGAAGAAGAAGAAAGAGCAAAAGGTTTGTGCAACTGTTTTTGTGAGAAATAGAGTAAGACTTCTGCCGGACGCAAACATCGATTGCATCACCAGATGGATGTTCTGCAATGATGTTTTTGTAGGCTGAGTTTGACGTGCAATATGACGACGACGAGGGTGGTGGTTACTATGACGACCTGAAGAAAGAGGCGACGGAGCAGGCCGAGACCAACAGGTCAGAGTTTACGGGGCTCAGGGAAGAGGTCAGAGTTCAGTACGAGGGTCTGAGACCGGGGAGCTACGTTCGGATGGAAATCAAAGGTTAGAGAGCTTGCTAGGGCTACTGAGTCAACGGCAACGTACATAACTTTACAAAGGTCTAATGCAACTTCAACGTATTGGCATGACAACAAGTTACACGCAATAGACAACGCTTCTCTTTTCTTCATTGCGTGGACCATCATGCCCATACATTGGAAGTAGTGCGGGACTTTCCCTTTCAGTTTGTCTCAGTTGCACTCTCAGAGATGACTGTGGTGGTTGGTCTGCAGGTGTTTCGTGTGAGTTTGTGGAGAACTTTGACCCCCGCTACCCAGTGTTGGTGGGGGAGCTGTTGGCCGGGGAGGAGAGGCTGGGGTTCATGAAGGTCAGACTCAAGAAGCACCGCTGGCACCGCAGAGTCCTCAAGTCACGAGACCCTCTCATCTTGTCTGTGGGTTGGAGGAGGGTCCAGGTGACCCCTGTCTACTGCGTGGAGGAGCACAATATGAGGCAGAGGATGCTCAAGTACACCCCTGAACACATGCACTGTGTCGCCTGTCTCTATGGTGAGACCACAGGCACTTTACCTCCTCCATTTGTCGTGCGTTAGAACAGTACGGTATGTGGCAGTGCCTGAATATCATTGCCGAGCGCATTAGCGCAAGGCAACTACTCCAGGTTGTATTCTCGCGATATGCGTACGTACGTCGTCAATTAGTCACGCTTAGGAATGTCAATTAGTTACCAAAAGGAAGTGGAACTTCCGTCATTCGTAGGAAGTCTAGCTTCCACCGTGCGTGCAGATTCGTAGGGAGTCTGGCTTCGTGCGCAGTCAGTAGAGCGCGCACACAAGCGGCCTCAATCGGACTGTTTACGCATTGGCTGACAGGCGCGAGGCAAAATATGCACGTGCGCATTCCTAGTATTATACCACTGTACACACCACCTATTTCGTGGACAGTTTGAAGGCTTGGTTGTTACTTCATTCTGAATCAGCACTCCTCTTATCTTCTATAACCTATTCATTTGCAGGTCCAGTGACGTCTCCGGGTACCGGTTTCCTCGGAGTCCAATCTGTCAGTTCCGTCGACGCTGACTTCCGTGTCGCGGCCTCTGGCGTAGTGCTGGAGATGAACAAAGCCTCCGACATTGTCAAGAAGCTGAAACTGACGGGAACACCCTACAAGATATTCAAGAACACTGCCTTCATTAAAGGTATGTTCAGCTCGGCTCTCGAGTGTGCCAAGTTCGAGGGAGCGGCTCTGCAGACGGTGAGTGGGGTCAGAGGTCAACTGAAGAAGGCCCTTCGTTCGCCTGATGGAGCATTCCGGGCGACATTCGAGGACAGGGTGCTTATGAGCGACATTGTGTTCATGCGAACCTGGTACCCCGTGACTGTACCTCGCTACTGTAACCAGGTGACATCGCTGCTGGAGAGGGACAAGACCAGCTGGAGAGGCATGAGGACGGTGGGGCAGATACGACACGAGGTCGGGACCAACCCTCCAGTGAGGAAAGACTCCCTCTACCGGCCGATCGAGAGAGAGCAGCGGAGATTCAACCCTGTTCGAGTCCCCTCTGCCCTTCAGAAACAGCTGCCGTTCAAGTCGAAACCGAAAAACAGGGAGAAGAGAACGAGACAGAGCTTGTCCAGCAAGCGTGCGGTGGTTCTGGAACGCCAAGAGAAGAGGGCACTGACTCTGCTGCAGCAGCTGACGACTCTCCAGAGAGACAAGGAGAGGAGGAGGAGGGAGAAGGCGAAGGAGAGCAAACAGAGGCGAGCTACAGCCATGGCAGGGGAAGACGCCAAAAGAGAGAAGAAGACGAGAGAGCTGAGGAGAGAGTTCTACCGAGAGAGAGGCAAGGCAGAGCGCGAGCCAGCTGCCAAGAGACACAGGAAAACAAACAAGCCGGCAGACCAGTAATGTATATATGTATCACTGTATGATGTAATGGTGTGATGTCATAGAGCACTTTGAACTGTGAACTCAACAACTAATATCAGGTCGCAGGGGACAATTATATTCACACTATCAACTACGTGTATTTGGGAATCCTGATTGGTCAAGGCAATTTGCTTGCTGGCCAATAGTGAAATTGATTCTTAGGACTTCAAATCAACTAGTGTTGTTTTGCCCTCATGTGAAGGTAGTTAACTTGAAATTGCCATCCCCTGCCATCACAACAAACGTTGACTGTTAAATAGACACAGAACACACACAGGCTGGTAGAGCAGGTTCTAGTCTTGCTTTCTAGGGACTTTGGCACGTGCGACACGATGTTCATGACAGCAGTCCTTGTCTTCACTGTCTGATTCACTATCCGACCCGTCATCAGGTCCACGAGGCTTCTCATAGATACAGCAACCTGAGAGGGGGACACGTTCGTCTCACAATACCTCTACTAGTCGGGTGTGGTGGTGGTGGTTTAGCTCACATTTCGACTTCTTCTTTCCCATGTGCTCGTTATCCACGATATCCTCGCCCCAATGCACCTTCTTCCCGCTCTTCGGTTTACTCAGTCGAAGCACCAGCGTCTGTAAAGACACGAGTGTAGAGGTAGCTACTGATTCGAGAGAAGCTAATGCTCACTCAACTTACTTCGCCGCTATACGGAGTCTCGACCACTTGGCCCGGCTGTCCTCCTGGGTACATCACACACGCCATGTCGTTCAAGGCTTCGCCTCTTGGTTACCTCGCTTTTTGATCGTTTCGAGCCAGGCGCTTGCTTATGGAGTCGCGGTTTTAAAAATTACTTAGTTACTTCCAATTTAGCGAAAATACCTTAGCAACGCTGTACTTAGCAACCTAACTTCTGAGCGGGACGACGAGCACGTGGAATCGCGGTGAAGCCGTCTGTTTGCAGAGTTAGTGATAGCCGGCCATGTCGGAGGAGAACCAGACAGAGGTGGAGGAGGTAGTGACAGCTGCAGCAGAGGGAAGGGAAGGATCTACTGACGTTGAGCATGACACTGGGCACCAGACTACAAAAGGGGAGGTGGAAGAAGAGGTAGAGGTAGGAGAGGAGAAGGCTGCGGGGACAGATGAAGCTGGAGAGACAGCTAGAGAGCCAGAGGGTCCTGGTGAAGAGGTTAGCAGGCCAGCCATTGCTCACATTAGGGAGAAGTCTTGATCCATTTTGACAGGAGGTGAATGCACCAACTAGTGTTGGGGAGACCAAAGATGGAGGGGCACATGGGGAGGAGAGGGGAGAGGAAGAAAAGGAGATCAGCTACAACTACGATGAGCTGAAGTCTGGACCTGAAGTTGTGAACATATCAGAAAACATCTACCTTGAGCTACAGTATCCCCCCTCCGTCATAATCCTCTTACAGATGACGCATAACTTTGTGCAGATTACTTGTCCGTTGCAAAGGGATCCTCAACCATTTTTCTCGTAGTAAAGATATTCTGTACCAGCGTTGTGTAAGTCCTTAACAAAGTGACCAGTCACTCATTTGGTTATGAGTGTCAGAAGAGAAGCAATCTGGTTGTTCTGGACAAGTCCACGGTAGCCTTCTCAGCAGGGAACATGGTGGAGTTCCTGCACCTCTCCTCCATGAACCAACACTGTCTCCGCAGCCTTGGGGGAGGAGGGATCGGAGCCCTCGCCGCCCACCCCTCCAGACACTACCTGGCAGTTGGGGAGAAAGGGACACAGCCTGTCATTGCCATCTTCACCTTTCCTGAGCTGGGACTCCACAGAATCCTCAGAGGTTGGATCTCTTTGTTAGCGGTTGATGATGATCACTGAAATATATGTGACATTTTTTGTGAACAAACATGGATGCTAACTTTTAATCTCACAGAACATAGCAGTATAATAGTGAGACTGCCCACTAAGACATCGCTTTGAACATATGAAGTTTTTGTTGCAGTAATCATTAACTCATCCTCACTAAATACCTAGTTTCTGTGGCAAATTGTGTCAGAGTAAGCAATGTGGTTGCAGGAGGGACGGAGGAGGCGTACAGTCACATGGATTTCTCTGGAGAAGGGGATCTGTTGGCGTCTGTCGGAGGCCACCCTGACTTCATGCTGACTGTCTGGGACTGGAAGAAGGAGAGCATCGTCCTCCGATACAAGGCCTTTTCGCAGGATGTCTTCCGAGTCAGTTTCTCTCCCGAGGACCCTGGCCAGCTGACCACCTCTGGCACTGGACACATTAGGTATACACCCGACATGTCTTCCAGCTAGTAATCTTCTAGTAAACTTTTGGTAATCTTGCCCCAGCATAATAAGTGTGTCTTTCAGCTGTAATAACCGTTTACTTGTGCGGAGGTGCCTTTCAGCTTGCAATAGTGTGAATCTGCTTGTGCCGAGGTGTCGAAACTTCTGAAGTGAGTGTATCAATCGTTTCCCCGTGGTACAGGTTCTGGAAGATGGCCAGCACATTCACAGGCCTGAAACTGCAGGGCCAGCTGGGCAAGTTTGGTCGCACCGAGCTCTCTGACATTGCTGGTGAGTCCTCACCATAGAGATAGAGTTGGAGATGGTGTCTTCCCCCCCCCAGCCTATGTGGAGCTGCCAGATGGGAAGGTCCTATCGGGAACCGAGTGGGGGAACCTTCTCCTGTGGGATGGAGGGTTCATCAAGGTCGAGATCTCCCGCAAGAACATGAAGTTCTGTCACCAGGTGGGCCTCTCACCCATACCCGCCACCTCTACTGGGGTGGTCAACTTTCTTGTTGCAGGGTATGATAGAAGCTCTGTTCCTGGATGATGGAGAGCTCATCTCTGCTGGAGCTGATGGCTACATTAGGGTAAGACCCTCTCATTAGAGCAACTGGTGGCTCATAGGCTGTTGGCTGCTCAGGTTTGGGACTTTGAGACCATCGACAATGCCGATATCACTGATGAGAATGCAGCGTTTGAGATGGACCCTCTGACTGAGATCAGAGTAAGTCCTCACACCCCCTCACTCCCTCACTTCCCTCACCCCCCCTGCCAGGTGGGTCATGATGTGAGTCTAAAGACGCTGGCACGGAGTGCGGACCCAGACACACCCACTCTCTGGTATGCCCAGGATGCAGCTGGTGCCATCTGGAGAGTTGACATCACCTCTTCACACACTGTCAGTCTCTTTTCTCCCTCCCCTCCCTCTCAATACAATCATATCGGCCGTTTTTCTGCGTACAATCTTTGAGCATATCTGCATCACACGGCCACAAAGACCTTCCCATCTTCTCCACAGAGACAGTCTCCGGAGAAGCTGGCCAGCTACCACAGTGGGCCAGTCAGAGGTCTGGACACCTCTCCTTCTGGCCACCAAGCTGCTTCCATCGGACACAACGGTCTGCACCAACACCCTACACTACTACAGTTACATCAGTTTATTCCCACAGGCTCCGTTAGGGTTTATGATCTGGACTCCAAGGAGCTACTGTGCCACACTCCATTTTCAGGGGGCGGGGCCAGCCTCATTTGGGCCCCGCCCACTGTCGAGACTCCCTCCACTACCATCTTAGCTGGTTTCAGAGACGGCATTCTGAGGTATGTACACATAATCTTAGGTTGTCTGTTGATAATTTGGTGAGCGAAAAGAGCCTATCTTGGTGTGTATACAATATCCAACATAGCCACCCTTACAGTAATGTCCTATGTGACTCTGCATGCACGTAACTGAAATTTCGCAATCGCTGCTGCTGCGCCAGTAACTCTCGCGTTCACTCGTCGAGTCAAGGGAGAGGATTTTCACATAATAGTGAAACACTAGTCTAGTTTACTACGTGGAATTCACTGCCCACGAATAATAGGGAAGTTCTCTCCCAAACTGCTGCACACACACAGAGTGCTGCACGTCGAGCAGAGCAAGAAGAGAGAGGGAGGGTTCCAGCTGACCCTCCAACATGCCTGCAAACCTCACTCCCAGCCCATCACCTGTCTAGCTGTCCATCCTCATGGAGAAATTCTCGCGACCGGGGTGAGCATGCATGGGGTGGTTTGAGGAGGCAAGACACTAAACTCTCTCTCTCTCTCTTAGAGTGCCGACTGCACGGTGTTCTTCCTGCACATATCGGAGAAGTACAGTCCAATTGGCTTCATTAGGACTCCATCACCTGTCACTTCACTTCATTGGTCCGCAAATAGAGAGGTCAGCACATATTTTTCCAATAAATACTGCCAATTTGTGAAAATTTTGTGCGCCTCAAAAAGATGGGCTTAGATTGATCATCTCATTTGCACCCCTCAGTAGTGGATTATCAGTCTGCGTTGTTCTGCATGGCAGATAATATACCACGTATTACCTTCTGGTCGAGTACTACAGAAACACCATCTATCATCCCTTCCCCCTCTCGGTATACATAGGGAGGTGGTAAGCTGGTGGCCTGCTGTGAAGACGGTAGTATGGTAGAGACGGGGTCTCCTCTGGATGGAGACTATGACACCAGCAAATCCTTCTACCTTCAGCCTCTCCCCTGCCTCGTCAGAACCTTTACCTCCATCAAAGACAGGCTGAGGGTAAGCCCCTCTCGTTACTGGACTCATTATCATTATTGAGAGGGTGTGGTTTCAGGCAGAGGAGGAGGAGGCTCGGCAAGTGGCAGAGAGGGAGAAGAAGAGGAGAGAGAAAGAGGCGGCCAAGCAGCGACGGAAGGAACAGATGGGAGACGACTATGTCTCTGAAGAGGAAGAGGTAGACGAAGAGGGGGAGGGAGGAGAGGAGGCGGAGGTGGAGGAGGAAGAGGAAGAGAAACCACAAGGCCCAAGTCCAATTTTGTCAACTCTGCCTGCGGGGGAGAGAGGATTCTGGGTGTCGATGGGGGGCTATGATGCTGGGTACCTCTACCAATGTTCAATGGAGGGGGCAAAATCAGAACCCCAGCTTTATGAAGCCCAAAACACCATTCCCATTCCAGCCTATGATGGGAGGGACCTCCCCCTACACTCCATGTGTCTGAGGTGAGCCTCACGTCTGGTGCAAAAGAGTTAGAAGAGACAGCCTTTGTGTCCGTGTGCAGTTCCTCAGGACGCTACCTGTTGACTGGCTCTAGTAATGGTGTGGTGAGGATCAACCGTCTCACTGCCCCTCTCTCCTCCTCCTCATCCTCTCTGGGGTCCTACTGGGCTCTCGGTGTCCATGACAACCACAACGGAGCAGTTACTCATCTCTCCACCACATGCGACGGTCGTTACGTCATCAGTGGAGGAGCTGACGGTAACATCTTCGTCTTCTCCACCCATCTCCCAGCTGAGACCACACCCACTGCTACAACACCCTCTCTTGAGGTACAGCAAAATTTTTTCAAACTGAACCAATACCCCTGAAAACCACCAGGGCTGAAAGAGATAGCTATTACTTACAAGTAAATCCA
This sequence comes from Geodia barretti, assembly GCA_030341885.1. NCBI lineage: Eukaryota > Metazoa > Porifera > Demospongiae > Tetractinellida > Geodiidae > Geodia > Geodia barretti. The sequence goes on from CASHTH010003620.1 coordinate 11,599, forward strand.
GGCATATAGGGATGGTAAGAAAGAAAGGGAGATAGGGATGGGATACATGAAGCATGGTTAATGAACACATTTGAGCACGCTGACACCCCCAACCCCATCACACAATCCCTCTATAAGGGCTAAAGGTTACTAAAAGCAAGCAGAAATTAAACTCTTTTCAGGTTCAGTCGCCAACCAAACCAGCCAGAGACATAGAAGACCCCAATCACTACAGGTATACACTGACCTTTGTGTGGGATATGGTCTATTGTGTTGGTTCTTTTCGCAGTATTGAGGATGCCAAACAAAAGGCTGAGCACGACCGCCAACTAAAGCAGGCAGAGATGAAGAAAAACAGTGTGAGGAAAGAGGTTGGGAGGCTACGACGGACTTTCCTGCAGCTGGTCCAGCGAAACGTGCAGCTACCTCTTCCCCTGCAATTGGCAGCTGATGAGTTTATCATGGACCCCAGTCTGGAGGCTGGCATGAGAGAGAGGGCCCAGCAACAAGTATGGCAGTTCTAGGGGGAAATTGAAATGAGGGAAAGATGACAGTTTGAAGAGGGAAAATTTGGCGCTAGATAGGGGAGAAGATTAGAAAATACAAAGAAAGATAATAAGTGGAGTAACGTAATGAGATGACAAAAACTAGGAGAGATAAACATGTGCGCAGACAATTTTTCACCATGCGAGCCCTATTCGGCACCGTGCAAGCCTGCATGCGACAATTCTTCACTGTGCGAGCCTCTGCACGCGGATAATTCTGCACCGTCAGAGCCTGCGCGCAAACAATTCTGCACCGTGCGAGCCTGCGCGCGGACAATTCTGTACCGTGCGAGCCTGCGCGCGGATCACCGTGTGAGCCTGCGCGGGACAATTCTTCACCGTGCGAGCCTGCGCGCGGACAATTCTGCACCGTGCGAACCTGCGCGCGGACAATTCTGTACCGTCAGAGCCTGCGCGCAAACAATTCTGCACCGTGCGAGCCTGCGCGCGGATCACCGTGTGAGCCTGCGCGGGACAATTCTTCACCGTGCGAGCCTGCGCGCGGACAATTCTGCACCGTGCGAGCCTGCGCGCGGACAATTCTGTACCGTGCGAGCCTGCGCGCGGATCACTATGGAATACCGTTTGTTTAAAAATGGCGTAACCGCTTTTTCGCGACCTGACGGCGTTTTCTCCGCGTAAAATCTTTCCTCCCGCGTTAAAAAACCGCGTAAAATCTTTCCGCCCGCGAAGATTTACCGACCGCGCGACATCCTCGCGAGATTTTAGCGCGCAGATAATTGTTACGCGGGAGCGGAGGCTTTTTAACGCGGGCGGAAAGATTTTACGCGGAGAAAACGCCGTCAGGTCGCGAAAAAGCGGTTACGCCATTTTGAAACAAACGGTATTCTATAGATCACCGTGTGAGCCTGCGCGCGGACAATTCTTCACCGTGCGAACCTGCGCGCGGACAATTCTGCACCGTGCGAGCCTGCGCGCGGACAATTCTGCACCGTGCGAACCTGCGCGCGGATAATCCTGTGCGAGCCTGCGCGCGGACAATTATCACTAAGTACGGTAG
>CASHTH010003621.1:0-34434 GCA_030341885.1 Geodia barretti
CAAAAACAGTTGTCTGCATTCGTAAACAATCTCACATCATCGCTGACTCTCTGAAGCTGCTTTCGCTCCGATCTGATGGTCAGCCGACACCTATAGATCGTTTCGCTGCTCGTGCATCAACCCACGAACCTTTATAACCCTCACCAAGGGGGGGGGGGGGGGGTGCGTGGGGCGGCTCTAGAAACTCCTGACGAAAGGAACCCTTTTTCTCCTCTCACAACTCTATGGTCTCCATTCAAACGTAACTCAGCTGCACATGGCTTATTGCCCCTATGCCTGCAACTGCTTAGGCCGATTGGCGTTCCTATAGGGAAAGTATCACCACTCGCCGATTTTGGAATACAAAGGAGGCAGCAGCGGGGGGGGCCATTATTCACTTTATTATGAAGACTTGCTCAGTGCTACGAATCCCCTATTCGCCGACGCGCGGCGTTTATTATCAACACCGAACCCGGGGTTTCCTATTCCGCCGAAGCGTTGCAAAATATTCACTGAGCCGTGTATAACTTGTCCGACGGACGTTTGCCAACATACAGGCAACGGTTAATTTACGTAAAGCATCTGCGAAGGTTCACATCCTTGATCCCGCCGCGGGTACTGGAACGTTCCTCCGATCAGTGATTTCACAGATACATCACACACCATTACCAGTGGGATGGCTGGCGCATGGCAAGAATACGTGCCGCAGCATCTCCTACCGCGACTTCACGGGTTTGAACGCATGGTCGGCCGCTCCTATATCCGATGTCGCACAGCTGACTCCACACCCAACTTAAAGCACACTCGGATCATCATCTGACATGGGATACGGCTCACTTGTCTTACCTGACAGCTCGCTTGAGCGAGGAGATCGTCAAGAAGGGCTGCCTATCTTTATAGATGAGATCGCCAAAGAAGCCGAATCCGCTGTTACTGTCAAACGGGATCTACCAGTAATGGTAATCGTCAAAAATCCACCCTACTTAGGGGAGTCGGAAAACAACGGCGAATGGATTACAACACTCTTACGAGGCCTTGATGGAAACATCCCGACAGAAGACTACTTTGAGGTGGATGGACAACCACTTGAAGAGAGTACCCAAAGATGGTTAAACGACGATTATGTCAAGTTTATCCGTTTTGCCCAATGGCGCATTGCCCGTACTGGATACGGAATTCTCGCTTTCATTTCCAACCACGGTTACCTTGATAACCTCACATTTTGCGGCAATGCGCCAAAGCCTCATGAAAACCTTTGACGCTATCTATATCCTCGACCTGCATGGAAATAAGAGAACGAATGAGCAGCCACCGGATGGAGGGACCGATGAAAACGTTTTTAACATCCAACAGGGAGTTGCTATCGGTATTTTTGTCAAACATGCTCCAGAAAAACTAAATCCCACACGAGTTTATCATGCGGAGTTATGGGGAGAACAGTGATAAATACATTGGCTTGAGGCAACACTATTGACGTAACCCAGTGGAAGAAATTGACTCCAAAATCTCCCAACTACTTCTTTGCTCCACAGAGCGAAAGTAAAGAATACAAACGCTATTGGAAAATCACCGATATTTTTTCCCTTGCAAATCTGTGGTATTACTTCATCACGAGACGAAATGGTGACAGATTTTGAACCGGGACCGATACTTGAACGGGTAACCTACCTTCCGAGATTCAACAGAATCCAATGAGCAACTTGTGCACAACTTTGCCTATCAGCATGAACAATGAATGAGATATTAGATAGAGCCGCGAATCACTTCGCTAGAACAAACCTTGAAAAGTACATTCAGCCATTTTTACATTTCCCGTTTGATGGACGATTCATTTTTTATCATGATGACTTAGTTGATAGACAAGGGAAGACGTGATGAAACATCTCCTCGCTAGTGAGAACGTAGCAATGTGTGTGGGCAGAGCCGGCTAGCGTGAGGAGATCCCGCTACATGGAATTTAGTCTCTATCTCCAAGACATAGCCAATCAACCTCTTCGACGCGCGGGGGACGTGTCTTTCCTCTCTTACTGCTACTGCAGAGCAAGGGATGGTACCAGGTTCACATAACATAGCACAACGATTGTGGAAGAAGTATGCAGACATCTCAATTATGAAACTGACCCTGCTGATGCATGCGTTTCATTCCTGATGGAAAAGGAGATTTGCACACGACTATTGGACCGGAAGATATTTTCTCACTATATCTATGCGATTTTGCATGCGCTAAAGTACCGACAGCGATATGCGGATCAACTCAAAAATGATTTTCCCCATATCCCGCTGACAACCAACCGTGCATTATTTCAAAAACTGGTATCGTTAGGTGAACAACTGGCAGAGGCCACACCTACTTCAGAGTGAAGATACAGGTTTCCTACCAGAATTTCCAGAGGAGGTAACTCAGAAGTTGAGGAATCCGTTGGTCGGAGGTAGACCAACGCGTTTGGATTAACTCAACCCAGTATTTTTCGCCAATCCGCCGCGAGGTGTGGGAGTTTCGCGTAGGTGGACACTGTCCAGCAAAAAAATGGCTTACTGACCGGAAATCGAGAATTTTGACGTTTGATGAAATTCAACACTATCGAGTATCTGCGGTGCACTTGACAAAACTGTGAAAATCATGGAAGATATTGATGATACCATTGCTGAACATGGGGGTTGGCCCCTTGAAAACAAGGCGTAATCAAAAAGCGTAACTACGTCAATAGAATCACTATGGCATCTTCACGTAAACTTGATCATCTATCTCGATTCTTTATGAAGTTTTACGCGGTGAGCGTTATAAACATCTCCTAACACACCGCTGCGCTTGCCGTTGAACGAGTGTAGAGTTGCTCTCATTACAACCGCCGGTTTTTTTCTCCATGGGCAGGATCCCTTTGAGAATGGAGATTGTTCATACCGCGAGATTCCAAATTCCATTCAGACACAAGCACTCATAAATGGACATAAAAGCGCGGCTTATGATGAACGGGGTCTCGAAACTGATGCGAACCTTGCGTTTCCACTTGATAGATTCAGGGAGTTGGAGACTGAAGGTAAAATCGGATCACTAAACCGTAGGCACTTCAGTTTTATGGGATCCATTACAAAACCGCACTCCTCATTACGCAATCTCGCACCTGAGGTTGGACGAGATGCTTAAAGCGGATGGTGTAGACGTTGCTTTCTTGACCCCGGTGTGACCGATGTGCAATCAGTCTGTAGGATTGATACAACGTGCTGTTGAAGAGGCGGGAATTTCTACGGTTTCAATTACGCTTGTTGAAAGTATGACTAAGAAGGTAAAACCGCCGCGCGCCTTAGCGGTGCCATACCCTTTTGGACATCCGCTCGGTGAGCCGAACAACCCAGAATTGCAACACGCGATTATCGCTGAGGCACTTGAACTTTTAGCGGACGAAACTCCACCGCCTATCCTTAAGGCGACTTCAATTAACATGAGTTTGGAGCAAGACTTCACGTATAGGATGGATAATGAGAACCGAGAACGATTGATTTCCAACTATTGACAGTTATCGAAATAAATGATAAATTTTTCTTGCTACAATACATATCAGTGGAGGATTCCTGATGGAATACAAAATACCACTTGTCCTGACCCCACAAGCTGAGGGTGGATATACAGTGACTTCTCCCTTATTGCCTGAGTTAGTCACCGAGGTGATTCGCTTGTTGAGGCATTAGAAAACGTCAAAGATGCTTTTGCTGCAGTCCTTGAATTATATCAGGAATCAGGACACTCATTGTCGGAGAATACCCAAAATGCTTAAAATCCCTGCACCAACCGTGTTCCATCATAATCTACAGGAGATATTCAATGAATAAAATCAGAGTTGGTATTATCGGATGTGGCGCATTTTCCGTGGTCTCCACGCTCCCTATTACCAAGAACCGACGCGCCGTGCTGACATCGTCGCGATCGCCGACATCAACGAAGCATCCGCAAGCGAACAGGCAGACCGTTTCGGTGCAGATGCCTACACAGACTACCGTGCGCTCCTCGACAGATCGGACATAGATGCAGTTGATGTGTGTGTCCATCCGCGTCCGCACCTTGAAATCACGCGTGCCGCTACTGATGCTGGCAAACACATCTTGATGGAAAAACCGATGTGTTGCAACGTCGCGGAGGGAGATGAAATGGTCGCCGCCGCTGAAAATGCGGGTGTCCTCCTGATGGTCGCCTATATGATGCGGTTCGATCCGGGATATATGAAACTCAAATCGCTATTAGACGACGGCACGCTCGGCACATTGCAGATGGCGTATTCTAATCAAGTGGGTTGGTTTTCACCGGAACGGCATCCGTGGCTCTTTGTGAAAGCGGAATCGGGCGGTATGTTGGTAGAGCAAGCCATCCACAATCTCGATATCTGGTTGTGGTTATACGGTCCCGCCTCCACTGTCTATGGTTTCACGAGCCATGTCCCGCTTGGTGGCACCTACCCACCCGTTGACGAAGCCGTTGAAAACAACGCCGTGCTGACCGTGCATTTTAAAAACGGTGGTGTCGGGATGATGATTAAGAGTTGGGCAGCAGAAATTGGGAACAGCGGCAACGGTCTCGTTACCAGCAAAGGCTCTGCGACACTGATTCGGCACGGACTCCGTTGGAAAACGCACGATATGGCATCTGCGGAAGAATTCACTGCATCGGCACCGGATGACGACACCTATCGCAATGTGCCAGATGCGCAGCGCGAACAGCGGTATTGGGGTATGGCAGCGAAAGGAGCAAGCATCGACCATTGGCTCCAGTGCATAGCTGGTGAAGCGGAACCGACGACCCACGGACGCATCGGTAGAAACGGTATCGAGTTGGCAGAGGCGACGTATCGTTCCTCGCAAATCGGTGCACCGATTTCGTTACCGCTGTAGCAGTTCGGTGTAGGGGCGAGGAAACCTCGCTCCATAGGTGTCAATTTACGGATCTTTCACAGTGTTTTGTAATGGATATTATAAACATGCCGCCCTTACAGGGCTGAGGACTTTGTTAGCAACCGCTTCTATAAATATGCTGAAGAAACACCCAAGCAAATAAACCCTACGGGACTAAAGAGGGTGCTGAAAATACAAAGTTTTTGGCTAAGTTCCGGTGCGGTTAGGGAACCGTTCCATAGGTGTCAATTTACGGATTTTCACAACATTTTTTGGCAGCGTTTCTATAGAGGTTTCCGCCCCTCTAGGGCTTGGGTCCTTGGTTGCTGCACATTTCTACACAGATGCCGTCCCTACGGGACTGAAGAGGGTTTTGAAGTATCCAAGTTTTCTGCACAAAATCCGGTGCGGTTAGGAAACCGCACCTACCGACTTGGGGACCGCGGCGGTTATTTTTTCTTAAATTGACGCTTATGGGGCGAGGAAACCTTGCTTCTACACCGAACTGACCCTAAAATTCAAACTTGACAAAGCACTACTAAGGTTTGAACACTTTATGAGTGGAGGGCGATAGAAATGACATCAGGAGAGTTTTCAGAATACTATGATTCAGCCGCGTATACAAGGCGGCATAGAAGTCCTGATATGGGCCGCAGCTTGGCGGTGATGAACACGGCGCGTATCAGAGATGAAGTGCCGTATGGGCGGGCTGTTGAAGCAATAGCCTTTGACTTGTTTAGTCGATAGGCGCGCTGCGATTTTGGTTAGACACGAGGTTTTCCGTATAGCCATAGTACATACGCATAACTTCTCTGACGAGGATATATGGTACGGCAACTCACGCTGGAGCGGGCTTGAAAGTCTAACGATGGCGTGCACTGTTAAAGTTTTGCGGCGGCCCGCGGAAAAGAATCCTTTGGCCCGCCCGCTGAGACTCAGTGCTCCGCCTATTGATGATGTCCACAGCAAATGGTGGGCGGTAGCTGCCCTAAAACTCAGGCGAAGCGGGCTCTTACCCTTTCAAGTGGGATGTCTTACTGTTCTAAACAAGTCTCCCAAAGGAATCGCCAGGCTCCTTTCTAAGGAAGAAGATGAGATTAGTGCCCTCCGAGATATTGTGATACAAGAGATAGAAGCAGCACTTACGGAATGGGAGCAAAATGCGATTACTGATGAATTCGATGTGATAGCACGGCAAAGGGCAACCGTGGAAAATACAAGGATGCTTTACGAGGAGTCGTTGTCAAGTACCCCCGACTAAAGTCGGGGGCTTGTAGGGGCTAACCCCAACAAGCCAGTTGCAATAACTGATTTCTCGTTTCACAGAGGATGGTATCCCACACCTCTCCACGAAGGGCGCAAGCCGCCCTGTGTAAGATATTTAGAGCCGCGTTGTGGTCGCGGTCCAGTTTCAAGCCACAAGATTTACAATGGAACAAACGTTCAGACAACTTCAGTTTGATAACGGATCTTTGACAGCACTCCGAACACGTTTGACTCGTATGCTGCGGGGGCACCTGATGGAAATGTTTACCATCGCGTTTTGCTACCCAACCGCACCAGTCAAAAAACATGCCCCACGATGCGTCGGAAATGGACTTGGCGAGGTGTCTATTTTTTACCATATTGCTGGGTTTGAGCTTCTCCGCAACAACCGCATCAAAACCTTTGTGGTGAAAAAGGTTATAGGCGGTTTTCGCCAGAAAGTCAAGCCGTTGACAGGCAACAATATCCGCTTGCTTCGCCAACGCGTCTTTTGCCTTGTACCACCGTTTACTCTGATACGTCTTTCGAGACAGGTCGCGGTGAAGTTTGACGAGTTTACGTTCCGCTTGCCGGTAAAAGCGGGGGTTAGGTATCTTCTCGCCATCAGAAGTCGTCAGAAAATCGTGTGTGCCAACGTCCACACCACAAGCAGATTGCGGAATACATTTCAGCGTATCAGGCACTTCGCAAACGATAAAGCAATACCACCCCCGCGCCGTCTTTTTCAACGTGACCTCTTTCGGGTCTCCAATGAGGCGACGGTGCTGGCGGATCTTGATTTCACCTAACTTCGGCACTTTCAGGCGGTTATACCTATGACCGGTTTCACGGATAGGGTTCTGACGGACACGTTCACCACTCTTCAGTTTGTGTTTTCGCAAAGACCAAGACAACGAACGGACAGAACGCTTGAACTTCGGATACCCCTTTTTCTCCGTTCCCTCTTTGCAACGGCGTTGAAAATGCTCGTGTGCCGCATTCACGCGTTTGATCGTCTGCACCTGCATATCCTGCGGATGTTCGGAATAGTGAGAGGTGGCGGCGCGGAGTGTCTTCAGATGGTGGATCTGGTCATACATCGACACAGATTTGCGACCATAGTCCCACATCTGCGACCGCATCTGGAGCATGTAGTTTTGCAACTGCTTTTGGTGGCGAAATTCCGAAAAAAGCCAATGTTCCTCTGTTTGCGTAGGCTTCGCACGGAACTTGAATGTTATTTTCATGGTTTTTCACGTATCACGCGTTTAACCCCGTTGAAGTGGGTAGGCAGACACGTCACCTTGCGGTGACGCTTCAACTGTCTGCCAACGTGATACAAATATTAAACCACAATTTGCTGAGGGTGTCAAGTGTTTTTCAAAAAAACGCTTTAGCCTAACACACGAGGGCGGATTTTCCTCCCCCGACTAAAGTCAGGGGTTTCCAATCCGTAAACTTTGATGAGAATCGGGGTTGTATATTCTGGTGAGTGGATTCAGCCGCGCATCTTCAGAGGATTTTACTCTATCAATAGGCGTGTCAATTGTGTCGCGGATACGAGTATCATGCCTGAAGACCGCGAGCGAGTAGAGGAATTCGTAGATTTTTTCAAGTGCGATTTCTATAAAGATCCGAAAAAAATGTTCGAGACCGAAAGACTGGATGGCGTTATCATTGAATCTGGTACGCGTGCAAGTGTTAACCAGCTTGAACTGATTGAATTAGCGTTATCCGCAGGTGTACATGTCTTGTTACCTACACCCCCATCGTCGTTAGCGGAAGGTGTGAGGATCGCTGCAATCGCTGAGATGCATAATAATAGAATTGTAATGACCGGTACCCGTCTGATGTTCGGTGCGTGTTTTCAGGAAATATTACCCATTATAAGCAGATCAACGTTTGGCACAATTCAAGATATGAGGTTTCTACTCGGGACTGGCAGATACACAGATTGGCGCGCCTTTTTGTTGTCGAATGCGGTCAACTGCCACTTCCAACTTGCCTTTGAACTTGCCCAACGTTTTATGGAAGCACCTGCTCTGCCAGAAGATGTGGCGGTTTTGGTATCACGGAGTGGCGCGCCGAACATTACGAGTATCGTGCAATTCCCCAACGGTGAATTGACTACATTCTGTATGACTTCCAATCGCCAATGGAGTAACGACTCCTATCACACACTTGAAATCACAGGCGGTGCTTCTTATATTTGGAGCAATTTACAAACTTGGCGGTGTTTCTCAGATAATAATACCTTCAGGATCGGCGGGTCGGATGACGAAATGTCGGGTAAAGTCTATGGATCTGCAGGTCAACTTCAGGAATTCTGTTCGGCTATTGACGCTAAACGTACGCCTGATGCGGGTGATCTGAAGCACCTCTTCCCAGCATTGTGGTTTCGCGAGTTGCTGATAGAGGGGATTGAGAACCGACAGACGCATTTTAAAATAGCGACACGCCAGAAAACTTTGGCAGAAAAAATCGAACAATTGGACACCGAACTCGCGGTAGATCTGGGGAATAAGGCGTACCGTCGCGACAAAGCACTTGCATACGCACAATGTGGCGAATTCGCTACGGCAATCTCCGAGTATCGCAAAACCTTATAAATATGACCCAGTGTGTTGTCAACAGGTGAGGTTTACCGTTTAGAAATCCTGCCAGCACTGGCGTTAAATCCCAGAGGTGGAAGGACACGCCACGGGCAACCCACCCAACAAAGCAGGCAAGAGAAACCTTGTCTTTCCCCGAACAGGTTGACAGCCTTGAAGAGGATGAACGTCTAATGCGCACTAGAAACAGTAAGTCCGAGTCGATTATTGCTGAATCGGAAGCGATGCAGGAGGTCCTTGACCTTGTTGAGCAGATCGCGCCGACTGAAGTGCCTGTTTTCATCACAGGTGAGACAGGTGTCGGTAAAGAAGTCGTTGCACAGGCGATACACGAAAAGAGTCCACGCAAAAATCAACCCTTTGAAGCCATCAACTGTGGCGCATTTTCCGGGGAACTCCTTCTGAGTGAACTTTTTGGGCATGAAGAAGGAAGTTTTACTGGCGCTATACGGCGCAGACGCGGGATGTTGGAGCGCGCAAATGGGGGGACCCTATTCCTAGATGAAGTCGGTGAAATGTCAGGTGAGACGCAAGTGACATTGCTCCGGGCATTGGAGGAACAAGAGTTCACGCGGGTCGGCGGGGAGGCAGTTATTACAGTCGATGTCCGTATCGTCTCCGCGACGAATGCGGAGCTTGACAAAATCAGAGAGGATTTATATGAACGTATTGCGACTATCCCGATCCATATTCTTCCGCTACGTGAACGCCGCGAGGATATTCCGCCCTTAGCTGAGAGTTTCCTCTCGGACTTCAGAGAGAAATACAATAAACCAATTAATAACATGGCACCTGCAGTGCTCTCTCAACTCCAAGATGCCGACTGGCCACGGAATGTGCGACAACTCAGAAATGCTGTTGAGCGCGCTGTCGTTTTAGCGGATACTGACGAACTAAAATCCAGCGACTTCCTAGATGCCCCTGGCGACCCCAAACATTTCGCGAATCTGGGCGTTGTCAGAGGTGGGCGTCGCAGAGAATACGAAAGATGGATACCATCCCAGATGCGCTCTGGTACCGAAACCTCTGAAGTCAACATAGACGAAGCAAAACAGTTGTATAACTTCATTTTGGAACTCAAAATCAACATTAGACGCGATCACAACGCATATTTTTCAGATGGTCTATAAAAAACATCTCGACGCGAATAATGGAAATGAGAGGAATGCCAAACAGGCAACACAAGAAACTTTAGGAAATATCTCCGATTATATATTTAATAGACATAAAAGCAGCCCAATTAACATAGAAGATACAGAAACTTAGAGAGACCTAAAGCATACTTCTATAAGACCTTCCACAGGACTTACGCAGCATCCTTTGCTGGCGAAGGGGCTGCGTAGTTACACATCAGCAAATTGCGTAAGTCCTAAAACTCTTAAAAATTTTACCCATTCCTCAAAATTTTTTGGTAAACGCTAAAATTTTTTCCCAACCCGTGAAGATATACTTCTTTGATCCTACCCTTGATTCACCTAATGTCTGAGGTTCGTTACAGCACATTATTGGAAATGGCACATTTCTTGCGTATTGCGTAGGTGTTACACGTCGCATTGCAGGGAGTGCGCGGAAAATAATGGCTATCCTTCAAAATTTGTTGGATCGCGACTTGGATTCGCACAAAAATTGGGCTGAAATGAAAAAAATGTGGTATTTTATTTGAATTTTTGCTATAATATCTTTTGGCATCCGTAAAATCCATTATGGGTGGTTCGGCGAGTGTGTAAGACTCCCGAACCGCGGCACTGCCAGCTAGATTGCCAGTGCATGTTTAATTATATCATATATATCGTTTGATGTCTCTGATATTTTAAGCAGCGTCGTAATTTTTACTTGATTTTTTTCGGAAAATCACGTATAATTGCGAATGGACGTTGGAGACGGATTGCCGGGGTAGATCCCTCTACCTCCCGTCTCCACCCATCTGGCAATTGGGTATGCGTCTGAGAATACAACGTCCAAATACCACAATTTTTTGATGCACTGATGGTCGTATATTGGTGCTTTGCAGTCGCGTTCTGCGCGCTTACTTTGTTGGCGATGGACTGGATATCAGCACCTGAAGGATTTTTATTATTTATGCCACCTATCCACTCATTTAATCTCGAATAAATTTTTGCTATTTAGGATGAACCTCAATATACCTGCTTTTGTCCAGGCTGCGGTGCGGAACAAGATGAATAGGGATGAGATTTTAGCCTATCTTCATCTCATCACGAATACACCGTTGGCCACCGAGAAGACGCGGCGGTTTTCTCTCGTCGCGCAAGATAAGGATTTTAAGTCGGAATGAAATTCTGGTATGACTGCACCTCTCATACGGCGGGTTGGTGGAAAGGCTCTGGCTGCGCTAAAGGAGAAAGGAATTATCAGAGACAGGTGCGTGCTTTAAAGGATACCCGTTATCCTGACACTTCACAACTTTATTTATGACACACCCAACTTCATATAACCCCGCCTATCCAAAATGTCCAAGTAATTATAGTCTTCACTATAAATGCGTCTTTTCGAGCAAATTATGCTTTTTTTACGGATTTATAGTAAAGCCTACAATTAAATGGACACTAAGGAATTGGCGAGGTTAGGAAACCTCGCCAGCGGCGGTGAAGTATCAAACCCTATTGTGTTCAGATGTTTTTGGACTTTACTATAACTTGACATAGTCAGTTAACATAAGGAACAATTAGTCGTATTAACTTATTAATATACTTCTATTTTTATTATAATTTTAAAGCGTTTAAATGATATATACTTCGCGATTCAACTTAATTTTTTCTGAAATAGCACCTTAGATGAAACGGGTATACGCAAATTAACTGTATCCTGAGTTAGCATAACACTACTCTTTTTGCTCGGAAGATTGAGAGGAAATTACAGCATCTTGCGCAGATATATTTGGTAAATCAACCCGATTGCACGTTCAACCGAAAAAGCAGTGAGCATGTTTCAAGAAAATATTTTGTGTTTTGAACATAGAATGGAATCAAAAAACGAGAAGATCTGTTTGTTGAAAAGGAGATTATCATGAAAACGCTGGTTGCAAATCAAAAATGTTTGGTGTTTACTTTACTTACCGTTTTGATACTTTCCATTGGTATACAAAATGTTAGTTACGGACAAGCAAACACCCGCACCGTGCGGCTCTTCTACTTCCTACCGAACGATCGTTCGTATCGCCAAGAAGTTGTTGATGCGATGAAAACTGGGATTCTGGAGGTTCAGAGTTTCTATGCCGATCAGATGGAGGCACATGGACACGGAGACATGACTTTCCGGATTGAAACCGATGCGAAAGGCGTTCCGATCGTCCATAGCGTCAACGGGGATTACTTCAACAGCCATTACAAAGACAGAGATCGTCCCGAGAACGAGATTAGTCGAGAGTTTGATATCTCTTCAATCGTTCAATTAGTCGTTATGGACATTAGTAGATCATCTGGTGGACGTGGTACCGGGGTTAAACAGAGAGGACAGGCAATAATTGACGGCAGATGGGATTGGCGCACTGCAGCGCATGAACTCGGACACGCCTTCGGCTTGCAACACGATTTCCGTGATGATTCATACATTATGTCGTATGGATCTGGTCGGAGTTCCTTGTCTGCAGGCGCAGCGAAGTATTTGGCTGTGAATCCTTATATCAATCACAGTATTCCACTACAAGCGGGAGCAGCACCATCCGTTCAACTTCTTTCTTCATCTCAATATTCGTATGGGACAACGAGTGTACCGGTCACAGTCAGAGTCCGCGATCCTGATGGACTTCAGCAGGTAACCTTATTCGTTAAGACGCCTGAAGGAATCAATCTTCCCACCGGATACAATGAAGTCGTAAGTTATCATAATTTGTCCGGTCAAACAGATGCAACCGTCACATTCAATTATAAGGGAGGCTTGCCTTCTGAGGGTGATGATGATACGAGTCTTCTCGATCAGCTCCGGCATACGATTTATGTCTCGGCTGTTGATAAGCAGGGAAATAGAATTGATGCCCCCCCTCCTTGGACGCTTCGGGCAACAAATATTCAGCAGGCGAAAGTTCCGGTCAGCACGCGTTCACCACGGGTGCGCGAATCTATTTACAACGTAGTCCGTTTATTCCATGATCGGAGCGTCTCTGCTTATGAACACATCACTGATGCCCATCTTGCTAAAATAGATACGTTGTTTGTGAATAATATCCATGCTTTAGACTCTCCCCTGAAATCTGAAGATTTTGATGGTCTCACCGGCCTGTCTCGTCTTGAACTAAGACTCGGTTACGGATTTTCGGAGAGCAGTCTTCTGCCAGCAGGGATTTTTGCAGGACTCACTTCGCTGAACTCGCTCCAGTTCCTCTATTATACTAACATTTACGGTGATGATCCATCACTTTTGCCGTTTCTTCCGCTTACCGTAGGTTTGAAGAAGGTTAGCGAAGGTCAGTTCAAGGCGATTGTGCCCACCGGTGCGCCATCTAACATGGACCTTTCACTCATTGTTGTGAATGGAAGTATCAATGGGGGCGCAGAGAGTGTCACGATCCCGGTAGGCAGTGTAGAAAGCGATATTCTCACCGTGACCCGTACGCCTGGCACAACCGCTGCGGTCATTGTAGACCTTGAGAGGACAGTGCCAAGCCCCCCCGGGTCGGGCTACGTTTTCTATAAATCCTCCTATCATCTGGAAATGTTCAGCCCCTTGCCGGGAGCACCCACCCCTGTCGCCGAACGCACACCACAGGTACTTGACGCTATTGTGGCGGCAGTGCCAGAGATAAATCATATCCACCACGATAGAGACCTACGCTACATGGTGAATGGGAAATTTGTCGACAAGAAATATAACATGGGGCATTATGTGTCTGAGGCACACCTCGCGGCGATTACGAGTCTGAATGCCCCTGGGTCTAGTGGGGTCGACTTAAGCCTCGGCGGCAATTGGTTTAGTCTGCATGGGGATATTACAGAACTGAAACCCGGCGATTTTGATGGCCTGACTAACCTGACAACGCTCCGCCTAGATGGCAACGATTTGAGTTCATTCCCAGAGAACATCTTTGACAACCTCACAAACCTGACAGCACTCAATTTAGCTGACAACCAGTTGAGTTTATTGCCAGCGGGTCTCTTTGACAATCTCACAGACTTGACAACACTCAGTCTAGGCGGCAACGCGTTGAGTTCGTTGCCAGCGGGCATCTTCGACCAGCTCACCAATCTGACAACCCTCACCCTATACAGCAACCAATTGAGTTCGTTGCCAGCGGGTCTCTTTGACAATCTTACCAACCTGACACTTCTCAATCTATTGGACAACCCGTTGACTCAACTGCCAGAAGGTTATTTTGACAATCTCACCAATCTAACTACGCTTCACCTACCGCCTACCATCACGCCACCTCCATTTCCGGAAGCTGGCGAGGTTACCCCGGTCGCTGACCGAACACCACAAGTGCGCGATGCTATTGTAGCTGCAGCTGGTGTTAATTCTGCTGCGGATGTGACTGAAGCACATCTCGCTGCGATTACAAGCGGATCTGCAGGTAGAGAATATTTCAGTACTAAAACAGGGAGATTTTGACAATCTCATCAATCTGGATACACTCGGGCTAATCGGCACGTTCAGTTCATTGCCAGACGGCATCTTTGACAATCTCATCAATCTGGATACACTCGCGTTAGTCAGCACCCAGTTGAGTTCTTTACCAGAAGGTATCTGTGACAATCTCATCAATCTGACATATCTCGCCATAGCCAACACCCCGTTGAGTTCGTTGCCGGGCAGCCTCTTTGACAATCTCACCAAAGTATCATCCATCTTCCTAAGCAACACCCAATTAAGTTCATTACCAGACGGCATCTTTGACAATCTCACCAACATGCCATACATCTTACTAAGCAATAACCAGTTGAGTTCATTGCCAAGTGGCATCTTCGACAAAGCTACAATGATAGTCGACCTAAGCAACAACCAATTGAGTTCATTACCAGACGGCATCTTCAAAGGGCATTTTTGACGAAGCTCCCGACCTTACAGGGACTGAGATCTTCGGTGTCCCACTGGGTCCAATATCAGAAGATCAGCTTGCCGAATTAGGTGATTACACAACTGTTAACCTGACCGGCAACCTTGTTGACCCGCTGCCCCTTACTGTCTCACTGGAACGTGTTGCGAATGGTCAATTCAAGGCAGTGGCACCCGCGGGCGCGCCGTTTAACCTTGTGCTGCCTATCAGGGTTGCAAACGGCAGCATCAACGATGGCGCAGAAAGTATCACGATCCCAGTAGGCAGTGTGGAAAGCGATACGTTCACCGTGACCCGCACGCCCGGCACAACATTTTCTGTTTCTGTGGATATTGAGACATTGCCTGGACTCCCCCAAAATCATACCGGCTATACCCTCGTCAAATCCGTGTATCTACCATTGGTGTTCAGCGAATTCGGAGGCATACTTTCTGCCAGCGAACGTACGCCGGAGGTGCGTGATGCCATTGTGCGCGCAGCAGGCGTAAATTCTGCAGCGGATGTGACTGAAGCACACCTCGCCGCGATTACATCTTTTGAGGTCAGCCTCGGCAGCTCCGTGAAGGTTGGCGATTTCGATGGTCTCACTGGTGTGATCGAACTGGGTTTGTCGACAAGACAGTTGACTTCACTCCCCGCAGGGCTATTCAATGATCTCAGCAACGTAACGATTATGGAATGGATCGATGAAAAGTTAATCACTTTGCCTGTTGATGCGTTTCAGGGTTTCACAAACTTAACATCAATGACATTATATATGCCGCAGTTGGCTTCGCTACCCGATGGTATCTTTGATTCCCTCACTAACCTGACAGAATTTGAACTGGTTATGTCTCAACTCACAAGTCTACCCGATGGTATTTTTGACCAATTGACTAACCTGACAGGTTTGGGGTTCCATGCTGGACAGTTAACTTCGCTGCCCGATAGTATTTTTGACCAATTGACTAACCTGACAGATTTGGGGTTCCATACTGGACAGGTGACTTCGCTGCCTGATGGGTATTTTTGACCAATTGACTAACCTGACTGGTCTTTCACTGTCTGGTTCTCATCTCACAAATCTACTTGATAGCATTAAATGGCCAACAACTTTGACAAGCCTTGGTTTGTACAGTACCCAATTGTCAACGCTTCCTGATGGTGTATTTGCTGGGTTACCGTCTCTGACAACGCTCAACCTGAATAACAACAATCTGACAAGTCTTCCACCTGATATATTTAGCGAGTTACCCAACCTGACAACACTATTAATGAGAGATAATCAATTGTCAACACTTCCTGATGGTCTGTTTTCTGGGCTATCGTCGCTAACAACGCTCCGTCTGAGCGGCAACTCTGTTGACCCGATGCCACTTACTGTATCCTTAGAAAAGGTAGCGGATGGGCAGTTCAAGGCGGTCGCACCCGCGGGTGCACCGTTTGAGATTGTGTTGCCACTCAGCGTTACCGATGGAAGCATTAGCGGCGGTGCGACGAGTCTTACTATTCCTGCAGGCAGTGTGGAAAGTGGGACACTTACCGTTACCCGCACATCCGGTGCAACGTTAGCGGCGAGTGCGGATATTGGAACTTTGCCATCGCGACCTGCCAATCATTTTGGCTATTCCCTTGTCAAAATCTACTGATCTGCCGATTACAGTGATCGAGGGGGACATTGCCGATGAATCCGTTTTGACATTGACAGTAGGTGCAGGTCCCGGTGCTGCATTAAGAGGCTACAATCAACATTCAGCCCCAGAATGGGACTTTGGCTCCTTTTCGCCACAATCATTTGAACTCAATGGTGTCTCTTACACCATGTATAAACTTACATACAGTGTTGCTGGAAAAAGACTTGCACTGCAAACAATTCCACATCTACCGGGTGGATTTGCGTTACACTTGGATGCACAACAGTTTACATCAGTTACAGCTCTCGATTACAACCAATATACGTGGAATAATGTTGAATTGGATTGGTCTGATGGGAAAACTGTTCAAATCGGTTTTATAACAACACCTCCGATGCCACCAGGACCACCGACAAACTTGCAAGCGACTCCCGGCTACGAAAAGGTAACCTTGTCTTGGATACCACCTGCTAATGCCGACTCGATCGCTCTACCCATAACCGAATATGAATATCGGATTAGCGTGGATGGTGGAAACACCTGGGATCCGGATTGGGAGACAATCGGATTGGGGCGTACAGGACACAACACTCTGACGAGTTGTACGTTTGGAGACAGAAATAATAATCGTAATGTTGACAATCTTATAGATATTAACCTTACTAACGGAACATCCTACACTTTTGAAATCAGGGCAAGAGGTGGCGATGGTTATAGTGAGGCTGCCCGTATAAATGTTACCCCAGCAGGTAGCACTCCAATTAGCCAGCGCACACAGCAGGTGCAAGACGCTATTGTTGCCGCAGTGCCGGGTGTGAATTCTGCTGCAGATGTGACCGAAGCACACCTCGCCGCGATTACCTCCGTTTTTCTACTCAGAGACAACATTACAACACTGAAAGCCGGTGATTTTGACGGACTCACCGCTCTCACATCACTTGACTTGTCCGAAAACCAGTTATCAACGCTACCAGAGGGCATCTTTGATGGGTTGGCCAAGCTGCGAACACTTCAGCTACATAACAATCAGTTATCTACATTGCCACAGACATCTTTGATGGGTTGACCGAGCTGCGAACACTTCAGCTACATAACAATCAGTTATCTACACTGCCAGAGGACATCTTTGATGGGCAATCAAATATGGGAGAACTCTTCCTCTTCGGTAATCAACTCACCGCATTGCCAGCAGGCATCTTTGACAAACTAACTGCTGTTAAGAACACTCAATCTGGAAGGCAATCAGTTATCTTCGCTGCCAGAAGGTATCTTCAATAAGCTAACCGAACTGAACTACCTCACCTTAGCCGACAACCAATTGACAACGCTCCCAGCGGGCATCTTTGATGGACCGTCGGCGTTGTACGATATCTGGTTAGATGGCAACCGGTTTACCACGCTGCCAATGGGTATCTTTAAAATGAAGGCATCGTTTCTTACGCTGAGAAAGCTCTACCTGGAAGATAACGCAGTTGACCCACTACCCCTTACCGTATCATTAGAGAAGGTTGCAGACGGTCAGTTCAAAGCGGTGGCACCCGCTGGTGCAACGTTTGATTTCGTCTTGCAGATCAGTGTCGCAAACGGCACTATCAATGGTGGCACAACGACACTCACAATTCCCAAAGGCAGCGTGGAGAGTGATACACTCAGTGTCACCCGCACCGCTGGTACCACAACTGCAGTCACCGTAGACATCGGGACGTTGCCACAGTTACCCACAAGCCATCAGGGCTATGAACTTGTCAAATCTGCCGATCTGCCGTTGGAAGTTATCAGTCCAAGTGCCACCGAAGTTGTTACACAGCGGACAGACGTAAACATTCCCGATGCCAATCTGCGCGCCAAAATTGAATCGGCACTCGGCAAAACATCTGGTGCAACAATTTCCGCTACGGAGATAGCAACGCTTACCACGCTTACCGCACAAGATGCACGTATTACCAATTTGACAGGACTTGAGACAGCGACAAACCTCACAACGCTCAAACTTGGTAATAACACAATCTCGAATATATCCGCACTGACCGGCTTGACGAGCCTGACAGAGCTGCAGCTATGGGATAACCAAATCTCTAATCTATCCGACTTATCAGGATTGACCAATCTGACAACGTTATACCTGTGGGGGAATAGCATCTCGGATATATCGCACTTGGCAGGATTGACAAGTCTTACGCGGCTACGTCTCGGTGAAAACAGTATCTCAAATATAGCTGCAGTGTCAAGATTGACGAACCTGACGCAGCTGCATCTGAATGAGAACGGTATAACAGATATTTCAGCGGTAGCGGGATTAACAAACCTAACAGAACTCCGAATTGGCGACAACACTATATCGGATATAACACCTGTTCAGAACCTGACGAACCTTGAATGGTTAGATATGCCGAACAACAGTATTTCGGATATATCCGCCGTCCAAAATCTAACGCAACTCGTAGAGTTATATTTTCAGAATAACGCGGTATCCGACCTCTCACCGTTGGTTGCAAACACGGGGTTGAGAACAGATGACGAGCTTGATGTGCGGGGTAATCTGTTGAGTTATCCGTCTATCTATACGCATATACCCGCGCTACAGGCGAGAAATGCTTATGTAGACTTTGATAACCGAGTGGCGACCGCCCCTGTGAAAATATCAGGCGATACACAGCAGGAAAATACCGGTGCTAACCCTTACACATCCGTTTGTCGTTGAGGTGCAAGACGGGAGCAGCGTCGCATTTGCTGGCGTGCCTGTAACTTTTGCTGTTACGGCAGGCGGTGGCACACTTAGTGCGACAAATACCACAACCGATGTGAACGGTAGAGCAGAAACCACATTAACGCTCGGCAATACCGCTGGCACAAACACCGTCAGCGTCAGTGTGACAGGTATCACGCAGACGATTACATTTACCGCTACGGCGACCACGACCAATACTGCTCCGGTGTTCACAGATGGTACCAGCACCACTCGCACAATTGCCGAGAACACCGCATCGGGTGTGAACATCGGCAGTGCTGTATCCGCAACGGATGTTGACAACGACACCTTAACTTATAGTCTCAGTGGCACAGATGCGTCAGCATTTGACATAGATACAACGAACGGGCAGCTGCAAACGCAGGCAGCACTTGACTACGAAACAAAATCGTCCTACACGGTGACAGTCACTGTCTCCGATGGCGACTTCACAGATACAATCGCTGTCACTATCAGTATTACCGACGTGAATGAAGTGCCAACGGCATCGGCAATTTGTGAAGTTGGCGATATTCTCGCACCCGGTGAAAGCTGCACTTACCCCGGCACCGATACCGAGTTCTCTGTCCTTGGCAATGGAAATGGGCAATTCCTATTCTTTACAAGTGGCAGTAGTCTGAATATCAAAAAGGCGGAGATTAACGGTGAATCTTATACCTTGGTTGCCAAGAAACTGGGTAGTGGTTCTTGGGAAATAGAGGAAATCGCTGACAGCACTGACAATACGGTTCCCGAAACGACGAACACCGCACCCGTGTTCACGGATGGCACTTCCACCACTCGCGCAATAGCAGAGAATACCGCAGCGAATATAAACATCGGCACGGCTATAACTGCCACTGATGCCGATAACGACACACTTACCTATTCACTCAGTGGCACGGACGCTGCAGCGTTCAGTATTGTGAACACGACCGGACAATTGCAGACCCGAGCAGCACTCGACTACGAAACCAAGTCTACCTACACGGTAACAATCACTGTCTCCGATGGCAGCCTCACACGGACGATTACTGTTAATATCAACATTACCGACATAGATGAGTTGCCCACGTCTACGGCGATTTGTGAAGTTGGTGATATTCTCGCACCCGGCGAAAGTTGCACTTACCCCGGCACCGATACCGAGTTCTCTGTCCTTGGCAATGGAAATGGGCAATTCCTATTCTTTACAAGTGGCAGTAGTCTGAATATCAAAGAGACAGAGATTAACGGTGAATCTTATACCTTGGTTGCCAAGAAACTGGGTAGTGGTTCTTGGGAAATAGAGGAGATCGGAGATAGCGGCGATCAACAGCCCGTGACACGCGAACAACCTGGAGATACAGGTGGCACACCGACGATAACAGCATCAACAGCTGCCCCACTAACCGAGGCAACGCTCCATGAAGGTATCGTCACACTCAATCTCAGTGATGGCACTTTTGAGCGGTCAATTTTTAACATCAGAGATGCAATAACGCTAACTGGGATAACAGGTGTTACCGTAGACACATTCGGTGTGGATCGTGTCAGTGATACGCAAGTCACCGCTGAACTTGCATTTGATGGGAATATGACAGCCAACAGTACACTTACCATCTCTTTGGGTGCAGATGCGATTGAGGATTACGATGGGACTGCGTTGACTTCACAAATGTCTGTCTCTGCTGTTACGGAGTCTGTCACTGCATCAACCGCATCACCGCTGACAGAGGCGACATTAGATGAAAGTGTAGTTACACTCACGCTCAGTGGTAGGAAATATGAACGATTGAATCCTACAATTAGAGATGCTGTGTCTGTCTCTGGCATTGCGGGTGTTACCGTTCGGGATATTGACATAGATAGAGAAAGCGACACGGAAGTTTCCGTTGAATTGACATTTGATGGAGACATCACTACAGATGGCACTCTCACATTCACCGTCGGTGCTGATGCGATCGCAGGCTATAATGGTCCTGCCTTCACTGTGCAAGTCTCTGTGTCGGCTAGCACGGAAACACCTGTTGTAACCGATGGACAAACCCCTGTTACGCCACAACAGCCCGATAATACAGGTGGCACGCCAACGCTAAGCGTCTCTACTGCAGCACCGCTGACAGAGGCAACACTACATGAGAGCGTTGTCACACTCACGCTCAGCGGTGCTACATATAACACCAGCGAGTATTATGTCAGTCAGAACGTGGAGGTATCAGGTATTACTGGGGTGACATTTAGACAGCATGATGTGGACCGCGTCAGTGACACGAAGGTCACAGTTGAACTTGAGTTTAACGGCGACTTCGACACCGATGGCACCCTGACCTTCACAGTGGGCGCAGATGCCCTCGCAAACTATAACGGTCCTGCACTCACAGCACAAATCTCTGTGTCTGCTGTTACGGAGTCGGTCACTGCATCAACTGCTGCACCGTTGACAGAAGCGACTTTAGATGAAAGCGTAGTTACACTCACCCTTAGCGGTAGGAAATATGAACGATTGAATCCTACAATTAGAGATGCTGTGTCTGTCTCTGGCATTGCGGGTATTACCGTTCGGGATATTGATATAGACCGAGAAAGCGACACGGAAGTTTCCGTTGAATTGACATTTGATGGAGACATCACTACCGATGGCACTCTCACCTTTACCGTCGGTGCTGATGCGATCGCAGGCTATAATGGTCCTGCCTTCACTGTGCAAGTCTCTGTGTCGGCTAGCACGGAAACACCTGTTGTAACCGATGGACAAACCCCTGTTACGCCACAACAGCCCGATAATACAGGTGGCACGCCAACGCTAAGCGTCTCTACTGCAGCACCGCTGACAGAGGCAACACTACATGAGAGCGTTGTCACACTCACGCTCAGCGGTGCTACATATAACACCAGCGAGTATTATGTCAGTCAGAACGTGGAGGTATCAGGTATTACTGGGGTGACATTTAGACAGCATAATGTGGACCGCGTCAGTGACACGAAGGTCACAGTTGAACTTGAGTTTAACGGCGACTTCGACACCGATGGCACCCTGACCTTCACAGTGGGCGCAGATGCCCTCGCAAACTATAACGGTCCTGCACTCACAGCACAAATCTCTGTGTCTGCTGTTACGGAGTCGGTCACTGCATCAACTGCTGCACCGTTGACAGAAGCGACTTTAGATGAAAGCGTAGTTACACTCACCCTTAGCGGTAGGAAATATGAACGATTGAATCCTACAATTAGAGATGCTGTGTCTGTCTCTGGCATTGCGGGTATTACCGTTCGGGATATTGATATAGACCGAGAAAGCGACACGGAAGTTTCCGTTGAATTGACATTTGATGGAGACATCACTACCGATGGCACTCTCACCTTTACCGTCGGTGCTGATGCGATCGCAGGCTATAATGGTCCTGCCTTCACTGCGCAAGTCTCTGTGTCGGCTAGCACGGAAACACCTATTGTAACCGATGGACAAACCCCTGTTACGCCACAACAACCTGGTGATAAAGACCCTCCCGAACAACCCGATAATAATACAGGTGGCACGCCAACGCTAAGCGTTACCACTGCAGCACCACTCACAGAGGCAACACTGCATGAAGGAGTCATCACACTCAACCTCAGCGGTGGCACTTTTGAGCGGTCAAGTTTCACAATCAAAGATGCGATAACGCTTACCGGGATAACAGGTGTTACCGTTGACACATTCGGTGTGGATCGTCTCAGTGATACGCAAGTCACCGTTAAACTTGCATTTGCGGGTAATATGACAACGGATAGCACACTCACAATCTCCGTAGGAGCAGGAGCGATTAAGGATTATAACGGGGCTGCGTTGACTTGGCAAATATCTGTCCGTGCTGTTACGGAGTCAATGGCCGCATCAACTGCATCTCAATTGACAGAGGCAACGTTAGACGAGAGCATTGTCACGCTCACCCTAAACGGTGCTAAATACGCACGATCCATCTTTGACATCAGAGATGCTGTGACAGTATCTACTGGTATTGCCGGCGTTACTGTTGGATCGTTCGGAGTCAGGCGCGTCAGCGACACGAAGGTGACAGTTGAACTTGAATTTGATGGTACCGACTTCGACTCCGCCTCTACGCTCACCTTTACCGTGGAGGCAGATGCGATCGCAGGCTACAACGGACCCGCATTCACCGCACAAATATCCGTCACCGCAAACACGGAATTCGTGGTTGCCTCAACAGCGTCTCCCTTGACAGAGGCAACCCTTGATGAAAGTGTTGTCACATTGACCCTCAGCGGTAGAACTTTTGAACGATCCAGTTTCAAAATCAGAGATGCGGTGACAGTCTCTGGTATTGCCGGTGTCACTGTTGGCACGTTTGACATAGATAGAGTCAGTGACACACAAATCACCGTTGAACTTACATTTGACGGAAACATCAACGCCGATAGCACACTCACCTTTACCGTAGGTGCGGATGCTATAGTAAACTACAGCGGATCCGCACTCACAGCGCAAGTAACTGTTACTGCTGACAGAGAGAACGTGCTATTGGCAAACTTCCCGAACCCGTTCAACCCAGAAACGTGGATACCGTATCAGTTGGCAAAACCCACAGAGGTCACTATCACAATCTATGCTGTGAACGGACAGGTAGTTCGGACGTTGGCACTCGGACATCAACCCGCGGGTATGTATCAGAACCGCAGCCGTGCGGCGCATTGGGATGGTAGAAACGAATTCGGTGAAAAGGTCGCGAGCGGCTTGTATTTCTACACGCTTACCGCAGGTGATTTTTCTGCTACGCGCAAGATGTTGATACGGAAGTACTGAAAAGGTTCTGTAGGAGCGGTCCGTGCCCGCCTTGCAGGCACTACAATACATAATTACCGAAGGTTGATTTTCGCTCACAAACAACAAGTTTTTCACAAGCTAGCGACCCGATAACCATTCGCTAGTCACAAATTTGAAAAGGAGAAAAAAATGAGAATGATTTCATTATTTCACACATTGGTCTTCATGGTAACCGTGCTGACCTTCAGCGTGCCTTTTGTCACCCTCGCCCAACAGAATGCGTTGCAGGCAGAAGCCATAGCTGATGCTGAAAAAGATGCTGCAATCGATGTCGATACGACCCGTTGGTTCTGGGGAGGTTGTTTCGGTGGCGTAGGCGCGCTCACTCAAATCTATGAGCCTTCTCCACCTGCGTCGCGCCTCATCGGCAAATCGCCAGAATATACCGCCTATTACACGGATGCATACAAGGCAAAAGCCTCCGAACTTCAATCTTCAGCGTTTAGGAAGGGTTGTGTTACGGGTGGCGTACTCAACGTTGGATGCGGCATCATAGGAATGATAATGATTACAAACGACGATTCTGGTTATAGCTCATCTGGTAGTTCATCATGCCTCGGGTTTTAGGTGGCAACTTGGGTTGTTAACCGGCATCTCTTTCACGTGTAAAGAGTGGGGGTGCACGAAAGTCTTTCCGCCCACTACGACAGCAAGGAGCGATTTCGCATTGAAATCGAATACCTATATTCTGACAAATTGCTATTTAAAAAAGGAGAACGAATCTCATGAAAAAGATGACATTTTCACTTTAACCTTACTTGTTCTTTCAACTATCAGTTTACAGACCACCTTCGCTCAAGACATATCGTTTTCACCCGATGGCACAACCCTCGCATCCGGGTCTGATGATGGTACGGTGAAGTTGTGGGACGTAGCGACAGGCACAAATATCGCTACACTTGAAGGACATACGAGTAGTGGTCTATTCTGTGTCGTTTTCGCCCGATGGAAAAACCCTCGCTTCTGGATCATGGGATGACACAATCAAGTTATGGGATGTGGCGACACACGAAAATATCGCTACACTTCAACGCCCTCTTGAAAATTGGTCCCTTCCTATGTCGTTTTCACCCGATGGCACAACCCTTGCTTCCGGGACAGCGGGTGGCACGGTGAAGTTGTGGGATGTGGCGACACACGAAAATATTGCCACACTTCAAGGACCTCTTAAAGATTGGTTCATTCCTGTGTCGTTTTCGCCCGATAGCACAACCCTTGCTTCTGGGGCAGGGGATGGCACGGTGAAGTTGTGGGATGTGGCGACACACACGAAAATATCGCTACACTTGAAAGGCATAGGGGTGAGGTCTATTCTGTGTCGTTTTCTCTGGATGGCACAACCCTCGCTTCCGCGTCAGGGGATGTGAAGTTGTGGGATGTGGCAACAAAAGAAAATATCGCCACACTTCAAGGGTATGGGGAGTCTGTGTCGTTTTCACCCGATGGCACAACCCTCGCCTGCACATCAGAGGATGGTATAATCAAGTTGTGGGATGTGGAAACCCATGAAAATATCGCCACACTTCAAGGGAATGGGGATTACCGCCCTGGTGGTTCCTTTTCGGCTTTGTTTTCACCGGATGGGACGCGGCTCGTGTCCTGGGGCGGGTTTGGTGACGAGGTAGAGTTGTGGGATGTGGCGACACACGAAAATATCGCCACACTTCATACGGGTTGGGTCTCGTATGTGGCATTTTCACCGATGGCACAAACCCTCGCTTCCGGGCCAGGAGAGTTGTGGGACGTGGCTGAAGAGTTGCGGCCGCGCCCCAATACGCTGGTGAAAATCTCCGGCGATGACCAGCAGGGCACACCCGGTGCAGCGTTAGCCCATCCCTTGGTTGTTGAAGTGAGAGATCAGTACGATAACCTTTTACCAGACGCTCAAGTCACGTTTACGGTCACCGACGGTGGGGGGCAGCTGAGTGAGCAGTTCACGGTTGAGCACGCAACGACCGATGCCAATGGCCAGGCAGAACTCACGCTTACCCTTGGTCCTAATCTGGGAACAAACACCGTTGAGGTAACTATCGCCGGGCACGAGCCGGTGACGTTTCATGCAGCCGGAATTCTCATACTGGTGAAAATATCGGGCGATGAACAACAGGGCACATTCGGCTCAACACTGGCGAACCCCTTGGTTGTTGAAGTGAGAGATCGGGACAATAATCCCTTCCAGGTGTTGAAGTCACATTTACGGTCACCTACGGTGATGTTGCTGAGTGGGCAGTCCACGGTTGAACACGTAACAACCGATGCCAATGGTCGTGCAGAGCGCACGTTTACCCTTGGGCCTGATCTGGTAGGCAACACTGTTGAAGTAACTATCGCCGAGCATGAGTCGGTGACGTTCTATGCTGTGGGCAACTCGCCATCCTACATCACTGCCCTTGAGGGGCATGCTGATGGTGTCCGGGCTGTATCGTTTTCACCCGATGGAACGCTGCTCGCTTCCGGTGGTGGGGAGGGGTTCCAGGAGGATGGCACGGTGAAGTTGTGGGATGTGGCGACAAAACAAAATATCGCAACGCTTTACGGACATACGGGTGCGATCAATTCTGTGGCGTTTTCGCCGGATGGAAAAACCCTCGCTTCCGGGTCAAGGGATGGCACAGTCAAGCTGTGGGACGTGGCGACAAAACAAAATATCGCCACTTTCAAGCATGCAGTGGGTGGGGTCGCTTCGGTGTCGTTTTCGCCCGATGGAAAAACCCTCGCTTCCGCGTCATTGTCCTTCTCTTTCTTCGATGCTAATTTAGACGACGGCACTGTGGAGTTGTGGGACGTGGCAACAAAACAAAATATCGCCACACTTCAAGTGATTGCCACGTCTGTCGCGTTTTCGTCTGTCGCGTTTTCGCCGGATGGAAAAACCCTCGCTTCTGGGACACTGGATGGCACGGTGGAGTTGTGGGACGTGGCAACAAAACAAAATATCGCTACCCTTCAAGGGCATACGTATTGGGTCAATTCTGTGGCATTTTCACCCGATGGAAAAACCCTCGCTTCCGGAGCCCTGGATGAGGATGCTGCTACGACCAAGTTATGGAACGTAGCAACCCGAGAAAATATCGCCACACTTCAAGCACCTGGCTTGTCTGTGGCGTTTTCGCCGGATGGGACGCTGCTCGCTTCCGGGTCGGATGTGGTTGAACTGTGGGACGCGGGGACCGGAGTAAATATCGCAACGCTTTACGGACATACGGGTGCGGTCTGGTCTGTGGCATTTTCACCGGATGGGACAACCCTCGCTTCCGGGTCAGGGGATGACACGGTCAAGCTGTGGGATATATCATCCACATCCACCACTCCGCCTGAACACCTCGCTGAGGATGTTAACAACGACAGCGTGGTAAACATCCAAGATTTGGTGTTAGTTGCTTCAAACCTCGGCAAGACAGGACAAAACGCTGCAGATGTGAACGGTGATGGCGTTGTCAATATACAGGACCTTGTCTCGTTGCTGGCGCATTGGGCACAAGTGCCGCAGCACCGCCACTGAATTCCCAATCCTTATCAACACTTACCGCCTCCGATGTCAAGGGTTGGCTGACCCAAGCACGGCAATTAAACCTGACAAATGCAACGTCGCAAAGAGGCATTCTCTTCTTAGAGCAACTCCTCACAGTGTTAACTCCGAAAGAGACAGCACTCTTGCACAACTATCCGAACCCGTTTAACCCTGAGACGTGGATACCCTACGATTTGGCAAAGGATGCGGAGGTCACACTGCATATCTATGCTGTGAATGGCACGTGGTGCGGACGTTGGCACTTGGGCATCAGGCTGCGGGCGTTTATCAAAATCGTTCTCGCGCTGCGTATTGGGATGGTAAAAATGAGTTCGGTGAAAAGGTCGCGAGCGGCTTGTATTTCTACACGCTTACTGCAGGAGACTTCACTGCAACGCGGAAAATGTTAATTCGGAAGTAGTAAAGAGGTTTGTCGGTGGTATGCTTTAACAAACAGGCCGAAAACTGTTTGTACGCATGCCATAGGAACCAACCACAATACTATAGGAAGATTGATTGGTCGGAAGGAAGCAGGTGTTTGTTGCCTGTTTTCCTTCTGCACTTTACATCAAAATGTAAGTACATCCATTATAGTAAAATCCACAATTAAGTTTACACTGTCTGATGTGGCGAGGTTAGGAATGCAGATCGCATTTGGGCGTGTACGCCGTAAAACCTCGCCAACAATGCGGTGAACGGGATGGATTGTCCGTGGAAGTGTCAAAGTATTTTTAGAGTTTACTATAATCTAAAAAGGAGAAACAGAGTGAAAATCAATTCTACATTTCATGTTTCAGTTTTCCTAATGGCAGTGCTGGTCTTTAGCATGCCTTTTGTCACCCTGGCTCAACAAAACGCTGAAGTGGCAGATACAAAATCCACCATCGAACGAGATACTAAATCAGAAAATCAGCCATTGATAGCAACTGCGAAAGCAGATGCTGAACGAGATGTAAAAGTTGATTTTGGAGATTATGAAAAGTTTCTTTGGTTCTCAGTAGGATTTGGCTGTAGTGTCTTTGGCGTTGCTGCTGCTCTCGGGGAGGCACAGCCTCCGCCGGTTCGGTTACTCGGTAAATCACCTGACTATGTGGGAATCTACGCACACACTTATCAGGAAAAATTACGGAAAAATCGAATAGTATTTGCTGGAACCGGGTGTGCCCTGTCCTTAGGTCTCTTCATAGCCCTTACTTCAAATACCTCATCGGATAACGCTTCAGAGGTGGCATGGGATAACTCTTCAGATGTCTCATTGGGCGATACCACTTCGGATTGCCTAAGTTTAGTGGATCTTTTAGATGCGGGTGCTTCATGCCTTCTGGACGATGCCTTTGGGGATTGTTTATTTGGGGATTGTTCATTCTAACGCCCAAACGGAAGTGAACAACCGCTCACCTCCAACATCACAAATCAGTGAAGCCGTTTAAACGGCGTGTATTTCTATACACTCACCGCAGGTGATTTTTCTGCTACGCGCAAGATGTTGATTCGGAAGTAGCATTTATCAGAGCAACATGGAAAATTGAAAGGTTAAAGATAATACGTTGCCATCCTTCCAATTTCCATACAATAACCCGATTGCATGTTGCAATCGAAAATCAATAAAAGGAGAAACTCCATCATGAAGAAGACACTATTTTCGATTTTCTCGACACTACTTTTTATTTCAATCATCTTTCTACCAAACACCTTCGCCCAAGGCTACACACAATCGGGTTTACCTGAAGGTGCCACGGCGCGCCTCGGTAAAGGTAGTATAAACGAAATCGCGTATTCTCCTGACGGCACGCGTCTGGCGGTGGCGAGCGCTATCGGTATTTGGCTATATGATGCGCAGAGTGGACAAGAACTTAACCTGCTCATAGGGCATACGGATTCTGTCAATAGTGTATCTTTTAGTCCTGATGGTCAGACGCTGGCAAGCGGAGGTGGGTTGGAAATCGCTTTATGGGATGTGCTGACAGGTAGTAAGAAGCATACGCTCACAGGGCGTATGGGTTCGGTCCGAAGCGTATCTTTTAGTCCCGATGGTCAGACGCTGGCAAGCGGAAGTAGTGACGGTACTGTCCGTTTATGGGATGTGCTGATGGGTAGTGAGAAGCAGATACTCACGGGGCATACGGATTATGTCGAGAGCGTATCTTTTAGTCCCGATGGTCAGACGCTGGCAAGCGGAAGTTATGACGGTACTGTCCGTTTATGGGATGTAGTGACAGGTAGTGAGAAGCAGACACTCACGGGGCATAGGGGTCCGGTCAATAGCGCATCTTTTAGTCCCGATGGTCAGACGCTGGCAAGCGGAAGTTATGACGGTGCTGTCCGTTTATGGGATGTAGTAACAGGTAGTGAGAAGCAGACACTCACGCATACGGATTGGGTCAATAGCGTATCTTTTAGTCCTGATGGTCAGACGCTGGCAAGCGGAAGTTATGACGGTGCTGTCCGTTTATGGGATGTGCCGACAGGTAGTGAGAAGCAGACAGCTCACGGAGCATACGGATTCTGTCAATAGCGTATCTTTTAGTCCCGATGGTCAGACGCTGGCAAGCGGAAGTGAGTGCTGGTCCGTTTATGGGATTGCTGAGGGTAGTAGAACAGACTCCAGGGCATAGTGTTTGTCGCGAGGTTCTTTACCCGATGGTCAACGCTGGCAAGCGTGGTAGTGGAAACTCTTTATGGATGTGCTGACAGGGTAGTGAGAAGCATACACTCACGCATACGGATTCTGTCAATAGCGTATCTTTTAGTCCCGATGGTCAGACGCTGGCAAGCGGAAGTTATGACGAAACTGTCCGTTTATGGGATGTAGTGACAGGTAGTGAGAAGCAAACACTCACGGGGCATAGGGGTCCAGTCAATAGCGTATCTTTTAGTCCCGATGGTCAGACGCTGGCAAGCGGAAGTTATGACGAAACTGTCCGTTTATGGTGTAGTGACAGGTTGGAAGCAACCTCACGGGGCTAGGGGTCGGTCAATACGCTCTTTAGCCGATGGTCAGACGCTGGCAAGCGGAAGTTATGACCAAACTGTGCTGTTATGGGATATATCATCTGTCACTACATCAACGGGTCAAGAAATGCCGATAACTGAACCAACCGGACTCAAAGAGGATGTGAACGGTGATGGTATCGTAAACATACAAGATTTGGTGTTAGTTGCTTCAAACCTCGGCAAAACTGGACAAAACGCTGCAGATGTCAACGGTGATGGCGTTGTCAATATACAAGACCTTGTCCTCGTTGCTGGCGCATTGGGACAGTGTAGATGCCGCCGCATCACAGCTACCCGTCGAATTCTGAATCCGTTATCAACACTTACCGCTCGCGCCGATTGTTAATCGTGGCTATCTCAGGCACAGCACGTCAACCTCACGGATGCTTTTGTTGCTTGCATGGCGCAAAAAAGGTGGATTCTCTTCTCGAGCAACTCCTTGCAAGTTTTTGACTCGAAAGAAGATACAGTGCTTTTGCCTAACTACGCCAAACCGTCAATCCTGAACATGTGATACCTTACCATTTGGCCGAAGACCGAAGATGTGGAGTGTCACACGCATGCTACGGTCGCTGTGATGGCACGTTGGTCGACGTTGGCACTTGGACCAATCAGGCTGCAGGTATGTATCAATAGCCGCTAGGCGTGTCGCACATTTGGATGATAAAAACGTGCTAGTTCGGTGAAAGTCGGGACTGCATGGCGGTTTCTTTGTATTCTATGCACTTACGCAATTGGCGAGATTTCAAGCAACACGCAAGATGTTGATAGGGCGAAATAAACTCATCGTCGCTGTAGGGCGACTTGGGTCTATCTATACACATCAGCCCTACAACGGATTTTATAGAAGGAACAGAAGTATGCACCCAAAAATTAGAGTTTCAATTCTAATAGTTGTCTTGCTTGTTACATCGCTTGTCCTCATCAGTTGTGGAGCTTTTGAAGATGATAACAACCAACCAGCAATTGAACCCATAACCGATAAAACGCTTGATGTAGGTGACGAAACAACAGCGGAAGTCAACATCACCGATGCGGATATTGACGACACACATGCTATCAATGCCTCGTCTGACGATATGACAGTTGCTACTGTCTCCGTTGGCGCGGCATCCATTACCATCACGGCTAAAGCGGAAGGCGTGGCAACAATCACAGTCTCTGTCACAGACGACAGTGGACAGGACAATGCAACAGCAACACCGGTAACGTTTAAGGTCACTGTCAATGAACCACCGCCGCCACCACCGATTAGGGCGAATCAGGTTTGCAAAGTTGGGTATGACGGTGGGAACGGGTTGAAAGTGTGGGTTATGGACCGCTCGTTGTGTTTTCTGTTCGTGAGGATGGATCTGCATGCCGAGCCAGCTCACAACCTATTTTCCACAATGTATTCGGTATTGACGTACGGATTGACAATCCAAGTATATGTGGAGATTACGATATAGAGCAAGATGACTTCTTCAATACCAATTTCTCTGCCAGCAAAAATGAAGACGGAACTTGGACCATTAAGGAAGTCCCAGCATTCAATATTTACTAATCCTGTTCCAAAATAAGGAGAACAACGCATGAAAACGACACTATATTTCATACTCACACTACTCACTTTTGTAGCGCTCGCCTTTGTGCCGAATAGTCTCGCACAAGCGAATGAACCTCACAATATGGTCCGACTCATCTATTTTGTTCCCAACGGTCTCACGCCTCAGCGAGACATGAACACGAAGATAGATACGTTGATAAAAAAGGTGCAGACGTTTTACGCCGATGAGATGGAACGGCATGGATTCGGTAGAAAAACTTTCGTGTTTGAAGCCGATAGTGTCGGCAACGCTGTCGTACATCGCGTCAATGGAAAAGTCCCTTATGGAGCAGGTTATAATACGCTCACTTTTAGCAATGAACTTAGAGAAGAAGTTTATCAACCATTTGACTCCTCTAAAAATGTTTGCTTTATAGTTGTAGAGGCCGGCCAGGAAATGCTGCAGCGCTTCTGCGGGTCCGGTAATCACAATATTGAGAATAAGAATGGGGCAGGAGATCGAGGAGGAGAGGCACTCGTCGCCGCATCAGGGAAGTGTTTTGTTGGGAACTCTGGCTTCATTGTTGCCGCTCACGAACTCGGACACGCCTTTGGCTTAGAACACGATTTCAGCAATGATACCTACCTCATGTCTTACGGAGCATTCCCGTACGAATTGGCTCTGTGTAGTGCTGAATGGTTCAATGCCAGTCGCTATTTTAATAATTTCCACCAAACTCCGCCTAACAGAGGGATAACGACGATTGAGATGCTTCCACCCACTGTCTCCGCAACTGATGGTTTTCGCTTCCAATTCAAGGTAAGCGATCCTGATGGGCTTCAGATCGCACACTTGATTATGCCAGAGGTTCCTGGTTTGCCAGGAGGACTGAGAGGAGGACAGGTGGGTTGCAAAAAATTAACAGGTAAAAGTCAGACCGTGGAGTTTGTTACGACTGAATTACCGCTACAATTTCATTCACGATATAATTATCAGTATGTGACACTTCGCATTCTTGATAGTGAAGACAATTTGGCAGCGAGGGAAGAAATCGATATTTCCGACCTGTACCCTTCGCCCCAAGTGGTTTCAATACCCGATGCGAATTTAGCATCGGCAATCCGAGGTGCGCTTAAATTAAAGACGAAGACGATCACGCAACTGGATATGCTCGGGTTAAGGGATCTTCGTGCGTACATTCAGAAAATAACAGACCTTACCGGACTTGAACATGCGAAAAATCTAAAGTATTTGTATCTCCAATTTAATCAGATTAGCGACATTACCGTTTTGGGACAGTTACCGAATTTAGCAACGGTATATCTCCGATTTAATCAGATTAGCGACATCACACCTCTCGCAAAACTAACCAATTTATTATCATTAAATCTTTCAGATAATCCGATTGATGATATAAGTCGAGTCACAGAACTAACGCAGTTGCGAGGGGTTGTATCTGAGAGGCTATCAAATCCAAGATTTGACACCGTTCACCGGATTTACCAATCTACGCGTTTAAATCTTGAAATTAACGCAAATTATTGACATTACACCCCTCGCAGCATTGACTGAACTAGAATTGTTATACCTTAGTAGGAATCAAATTAGCGACATTACACCACTCGCTATAAATAAGCGCGGTTGAGAGAATTTACGGTTGATAGGCAACCAAATCGCCGATGTAAGCCCCCTCGCTGTGACTGGTAAACCGTTAAAGGACTCTACGGCTTGAGGGAAACCCAATTAAGGATAGGAACCGCTTCTCGACTTCGAAAAGAATCCCGATGTCAAGATATATCTCAAGCGGGTGGGTGACCGTTGCCCGTTACGTTGTCTCATTTCCGGGCAGAACATACCGATGCAGGCGTTGTGCTGAAATGGATCACCGAATCGGAAGTGGACAACGCAGGGTTCTATATCCACCGCAGTGAAACAAAGGATGGCGAATTCAAGGTCGTCAATCCTAAGCAAATGATACAAGTGTGCAGGCACTACAAGTGAACGCAAACACCTACACATGGAAGACTCCACCGCAAAACCGAATGTCGCTACTATTACCGGATAGAGGACATCTCGCATGCTGGTGTTCGGAAGTCAGTTAGCACCGTTCGCATGAGAGGACTTGTCTCCGCAAACTGGGAAACTTACCACAAGGTGGGCTGATTTGAAAACGCAGGACTAATAATAGGAGCGTATTCCCCATGGGGTGCACACTCCTAATGAAATGCGGGTGATCCATAAATCATTGCAACTGCAACAGTAGCAAGCAATGCCTCCAGGGCTATTTAGTTTTCGGTTTTTTAGTTTCCGTTTTGATTTGAAAGTCTCGAATCGGAGCGTGCTTCTACAGGTGTATGTTGAGATTTAGGGTTCACTTTTATCGTAGAACTAAATGACCCTGGCAATGCCTCGGTTCACAAGTGTCGCACGAGAGAAGTCTCTTTGTAGCACAATCTGTATGAAGATTAAAGAAATAATTCGGTAATTTCTTGGGTTAAAAACTGTGGCGTTTTTTCTGGCGTTATGCCCGGCCG
>CASHTH010003622.1:0-46736 GCA_030341885.1 Geodia barretti
GGACTGATGTCAGCCACACGAAGCCGACCAAGAACAGAATTCTCTCGACGGAACATTTGAGGCTGAATGTGGGTGTGGTTTCAGTGGGTGTTGCTATTATTGATAAGTGCCCCGCCCCCCCAGAGAGCTGGTGAAGAGGCCGGGGGAGGTGGAGACATTCTGGTCAGGCGACTGATTCGGTAGTTAGAGAGATAATTCGACACTCGACACACGACTTCAGGAGAAGTCAACAACTCTCTTGGGACTGTGGAAAAGAGAGAGACAGTCTAACAGGTGTGCTGCGTGTTTGTCGTGTGTGTGTGTATCTGTTTCCAAAGTGTGTAAAAGGAGGATGTAAGCCTGTT
This sequence comes from Geodia barretti, assembly GCA_030341885.1. Lineage (NCBI taxonomy): Eukaryota > Metazoa > Porifera > Demospongiae > Tetractinellida > Geodiidae > Geodia > Geodia barretti. The sequence goes on from CASHTH010003622.1 coordinate 345, forward strand.
GATATCTGGGACAAAAACTGTGCCGAGGAAGAAAATTTTGAGGCTACGAACAGTTTTTGTCACAGGTTTCCACTTTACCAGACGAACGTATTGTGTGAAATCTACGTTTTTTCATTCTCCTGTAAAATCGTGCCAGTTTATGTTAGTGGATTGTTTGTGTCTTGTCTGTGGTAAGAGGTGGTTGTGAGGAAGGATGGAGAAATGAAAGCCACTTCCACGGCAGGAGCTGGACAATATCAAACCAGAAGGTTGGGGGACATCGACATAGATCAGCAAAAACTTCGAAAATACTCGTAGCAATGGGGGAACTGATCTACAAAATAGAGCCCCAACCAAAGCTAAAATTGTTAACTCTTACTATAATATGGCACTCTAGGACATAAATGATGCACGAGCACCGAGCCAGAGACCATGTCCAACATAACATGCAATTACTTTTTTCTTTTGGCTCCGAGGTTTTACTATTTAACACTCAACTTACGTTTTATTGACTCCATACACATGTTATTATGTCCTAGCCTAGTTCAACCACGTTCTTTTTTCTAAACTTGTCTGTGCCATCAATCTCTCTCCCTTTTCACCCTCGAACATGAGTTCCTGACAGTGACCGTCTTTCCTACTCTCCCCCAAAGCCACATCACAGTTGTGGAGAGTGAGGTGGAGACAACACTAGTCCGAAACACTGCACAGCAGTAGACCTAGGAAGAGGTGGCCGGAGGAAACCTGGGGCAGAGGGATAGGAGTGAACTTAGGCCACAGGGAGAGATCTCACCAAGTCTCTCTGATGAACTGGCCTCTCAAGCCAAAGGGAAGGTGAGAGGGGGAAGAGCAAAAGCAGTAAAAACTACAATAGTTTGGACAAAAATCCCAGACTAACGATAGAACTACAGTACTGAACATATATACATTGTGTACACACCCGCCCTACTTCGAGTCGCCCAAGACCAATTTCAACAAAAACTCCCTGCCAAGAAACAGCCGACACTTTTAGTGCTTAGACACACCTAGAATGAGCACAGTAGGACACGTATCAGATCTCACACAAAATCACTCTGGTATGTGCAATTATTTTGGTGTATGGATCGTGCCTAAAGACACCCCACAATACACTACACGCTACAACATGTATACAATGAGACATTCCATTAGCTACGACACCCCCACAATAACAACTGTATACGTGGATACATGTACATACGATGCTAGACACCCCACATACACAGTATAACACATAAACTAGGCATCATGTCACAATACCGTATGTGTATCATACCATGTAATTGATGTGATGGCGATGCATGTACGATAGACCATATAGGCTGACAAGTGAGAAGGAGACTAGCTGTGAGGAGAGAATAAGAGAAGCGCTGGAGGTCAGAGATCGTGAATTGTAACAGTCCTTCCAGCTTGAGCACTTACCCAACATCATCCAAGTAGGGGTCCCTGGACGGACCGTAGTACTGTAAATTAACTGTATAATAACCTATCGTCGCATATTTCTCCTATATAACATAGATTTTTCCAATCGGTGTGGCAGATGAGCTGCCGGGAAATCCATGGGCATGGGGCGACGTCCATCAGATTCCTGAAACTATTTACAAAGGGTTTCCCAATTATTCAATTTTCAGCTTTTACTCACCTCACCCCTAATTCGCCTCATGTTCAATGCTCTTTACTCCCGTCCATCTCTACCTCCTCGCCGACACTCACCTCTCACAGCACCAAACCAGCTACCACCACAAGAGGAGTGCTGAGATAGCGCCATCAAATTCAGGATCACGAAACAAAGACAAGGTGGTAGCACATACTCACAATCCACGATCAATGACTGATTGGTATTCTGTGACACCACTACACGCATGTCTCAATTGCTAGACTACAACTTCGTGATCTCAGACTTGCCAGACCAGAAACTGGAGGACGGCAGAGTCGTCTGCAACTCATGGAGCTGGAGTCACATTCCGTGAGATCACTAAATAATATTTAATGAGCAAATGCCAGCCTATTAATATATACTGTCCAAGACTACGTACACAGAGACCTTGGTTGTGGGTTTTCGTCTGGAGAACGTTTCAGAGAAACGCTCTCAGAGATTCTGTGTGAAATTTGCACAATTTGTGTATTAACCAATGTCGTCCTCTGCACATGGCTTCATCAGTCTTCACTTGACACTTGGATCCTCTCCTCTCCTCTCTTCCTCTTCTCTCTGACATATCAGTGACGAGTGAGGCGTGGCTCAGCTCCCCAGCTCACCGCCTCCACTTCGTGCTAATTCTTTCGACATCTGTGAAACCATTTGAACTTCCGACACGACGACTGGCCCTCTCCAGACCAACCTCGAAGATCTCCCCCCCTCCATCCCAACGCCTCTTATACTGATCTGACAGCGGGCCCCCGATGCCGGGGAAAAGGCGGAAGGGGATCCACAGCACCTTACTATAACTCGGCTCCACATTGAGATAGTATTTTCAGCGAGGCATATCTTGGACACAACTTGTTCATGAAAATCAACTTATATGCTATAATCCTATATGGCTTCTCTCTCTCTTACAAAAGTGATTTGGCAGCTATAAGAGGCGTGGTGAATACGACACATGCGCTAGGTACTGTTTTTCATGGAACCAGACATGACATATTCAGAATTTGGATAAATATGGTAACCAAAAAACCGCCCAACCCCAACATGACATGAAATTTGATCTATCCCAATTTATTCCATACTCTTTCTCCTTTCTCACTCCATTATCTCCCCTCTTCTATCCCTACTCAACTGGCAAGACGTACTGAGCGAATTACGTAGCCACCAATCAGTGAGAGAAGTGTGTGGGGCGAAGGCAGCATCTGCTGATGACTCTTTTGTTAGAGAATTTATTTTATTTATCAGTTTTCATTTTACAGCAGTTCTATTAATTATAGGAATCAATCTTGTGTTTCATTCATCTTGTTTTCACACTAGTAATAAATATTACGAATAGATCGTTTTCATTTGCTAGAACAAACAATGTTGGTATAATTCTAACTATTATAACAGCATAAAATTTCTGATAAAACATTACGTGAAAACGATGACCCTATTGTTTTTTAGACATAAAATGAACTTACCAATTGTGCAAATGTGCAGAAACGATAGAAGTAAAGGAAAGTGAAAAGGAAATTTAGATCACAAAATGATGTCTCGTGTACTTAGAACGCACTTATGATACTTGTGAATGTGTTGACAGTAAGAATTAGATCATCAAGGGGTGTGGCCAGGGGGGCTGGAGAGAAACGCGAGAAAACCGGTAAAATTGAGCTTCTCCTGTGAAGTCAGCTATCAACGGGGTCCTTCCAGCTGCTTCAGTTCATGTGACAAACAGTAGAGTGATGTACACATGCATAGGGCTGTATAGCGATCGAATCTCACCATGGTGGATGGTAGTAGGGAGGCTCTGAACATTTGGCAGATTACAGAACTGCATCTTGTCATGTAGTTTAACCAATAAAATACCCCATTTCCCCCCTCCCGACCACCCCACCAAAGCAAAAGAAAGAGGAGGCGGGATGACAGTTGGTGTAATTAAAGAACGGAGACAAACAACTTAGTGAATTCACAACTGGCGCATAGCGGTTGAAGGAATAATAATACTCGTGATTGTGCACATGAAAGCTAAAACCACTCTCACTTATTTCACCCACTGTCCTTTTTACCCCCTACCTACGCATTTTAACAAACTCTCACTTAATTTTAACCCCAGCTAAGGAACCCCCCCACTTTAACACCCGTTATCTCCTAGTCTTCACCGTTCTTTCTTTTTTGTTTTGTTTATACTTCGACTTCGATTTACCCCACTTTCCCGTCCTAGCTCAATAGAGACACCCGCCTTACCGTTGGATTAAGAAAATCTTTTTTCCTAGTTTACCCCATCACGGGATAGATCTGCCTGACCATGTCCTCGGAGATTGTCTACCCCTGCTTCCCTCCACCCCGTCCCGCCCTTTACCCTCACCTTATTTAACCCTATACTATCTAATCTCCCCCAACTTCAGTCACAACCCCAATCGTTCTCACTTTTTAACCTTTCTCCTTTTTTTTTATGGCTGCCTAGCATTCCTACTCCCGCAACTGGGCTGGATGTCATTTGGTATCATGCCAAGAATTCCCCATTCTCTTGTGTACCCTGGTTCGATTCCCGGAGTTGCCACCTCTTTTCTACCTGTAAAAAATCCGGTAATAATCACCCAAACCAACAGACATTTCCACTTTTATTTTTTATTGGGAGACTAAGCAAGCCAACCTCGTCACGCAGGCCAAACTAGTCAACTGAACATCATACAGTACTCTCTATGCTCCCAATAAGACAACTTTGCTAGTCCCATACCTGAGTGACAACACCAGACATGATGATTGGAGGTGCTGATGGTCAGGTACCTATTGAACCCACAGGTGGATCTCGTAGTACACGGATGATCTCTCTCCCACTGGACCTCACACTGGACCCTGCCCAGCTGCCACCACCCCCCCTCTATGACCCAATCGTCGTCCTAGCATCGACTCCCAATCTGCTGGCCCGCTCCCCCTACAACCTAGAAGGAGAGCAAAGCGTGGAGCGAATGAGGGAGGGAGGGCTCGGCTGCAAAGACGCATCACTCAAACAGAAGAATCTTTGGAGATACCCAAAGACAACACTGACTGTCGAGCAGTTAGGAATATGTGTGTGGGTAGTGACAGGAATATCAACATTTAAGCATGACACCGTGTGTAGCAATAGCAAACATAATACGCTATCTCACTTCTCATGCAGGGAATGGGTGTGCTGTGGATGAATCGAGTGTTCAACCACACTCACCATGTGGTGCAGCTGATTGGCGTTGGATCTGTGTCACTCGTATCCCCACAACCGATACGGGACCGACTGTTTTCACAGGGCTCTCCTCTCCCCCTCCCGCCCTCCCCCCCCTCCTCGCACCGCCCTGAGTCCTAACTCCTAACCCCTCAACTACCATCCACAGCTCTCTCAATCTCCCTCTCAATCCCTCTAGCATTCGACTCTGCTCCTCCATCAAGAGCCTCGTCGATCCACCGATCTTCCACCTGCGTCGTTCCTCTCCCAACTCCTCATCTCCCTCACCGTTCTCTCTCTCACGGCCGCGACCAGACGTCTTGCACAACTACCAAACTCCTCCCGCTGCTCGTACACCATTATCACTTCGCGAGCTCCTCAAACTGCCGCTTATTGCGTGAGCCTCGAACCTTTTCCTACCAGTAACACAGAGGGTTCCTTTCTTTACAAAAGGGTCCACTTTTTCAATCGAGGAGTGATCAAGACCTCATTTTTTGAACAGTTTTTCCCTCGAGACCTTTCTTTGACAGTTCTTCCGTTAGTTCGTTGGGCACAGATTTCTCTCCTTCCCCAATATCTGTTCATGGAGCCTCCAACCACTGTTCTGAAGCGAGGACAGTTTCTTAGCTGAGCGAGGCTGTTTTCGCGATGCACTTCCCTCTTTGTCTGTTTTTCTCTCTCCAACGCTCCGTCCACCTCGCAGTGAGTCTTGTCAGGAGACGATCCTCTTTTTTTTTGTTCGGCGAGGGCCGACTCCAGCTGGCAGGCATGGGTCTTGAGGGCCTCTGGGTGACCAAAATTCCAAGCCAGCCGCCTCGCCACTTGCTCCACTCCAGCGAAAGCGTCTGGTTCTCTTTTCTTCTCGTAGCTCCTTCTTCTCTTCTCCTCTGCGTTCTGTTTCAGACGGAGAGCCACCATTCACTCGCTTCGCTATCCACTCCCCCTCTCTGCGTCGATTCATGTGCCAGTGTTCCCCTCATCTCCCCGGACCTCTTGCCCCGCGCAACAGTCACACTGTTGCGTAGCCTGCCTCCAGCTCCATTCTGAGCCCGTTTCTGAGCCCCGTCGCCCCTCTTGCGTTTTCCGCCTCTCTCCCTCCCCCTCCTCTCCCTCCCCACCTTCCCTCTTCGCTCGGCCTTCGTCCAACTACACTCTCCCACTCACTCTTCATATGAGCCTTCATTGCGACAATTCGCCGCAGTCTCTCGGACGAGGCGACCACCTTCTTACGTAGCTAGACTCTGAGCTCTCGTCTGTTCTCTCCTGGCAGTAACGGATGCTCGGTCTGCCAGCTCTCGCCTTGCTTGCGCTGTAAACTCAGCCAACTCTGTCTGGTGAGTGAGCTTCACTGTCGGCCAGCTCCTTCTCAGAGAAGACCTCTCTTTCTCACGCGCCAACCTGGAGTTGCTCAGTTCACCACGAGAGTGGACGTGCTCGCTGATAGCTGGCCCTCCAGTCGGATTTGCTTTTCTGTCTGCAGTAACACCGATGTGCAGGTCTGCTCTGGAGATGGTCTCTGCTGCTCTGTCGCTCTTTACGTTCTCCAGCTTGCTCCAGTCTCGTCCCTTCGCTCTCCTGTGTCAGCCTCCTGACGGTGCCTTCTCTCTCATCAAGGACTCCCTTTTAAGAGTGTCACACTCCCTGGTGGCTGTATCTAGTTTCCTCTCCGTATCTCCGAGTCTTGTCGTGGTGTTTCTTTGTTCCGAGAGCTGCGCAACTCCAGTTCCCTTTCTTTCTCCCTCACCTCCGTCTCTCTCTCCGCCACTCTCTCTCATGCAGTAGCACCGATTCCTCAGCCTCCAGTTGCTGCTGAGATTCTTGGAGCGACTTTACTAGATACTCATTTCCACTGCTGCCGTCCCGCGAGGCTGCCAGACTGGACTCGAGACGAGCCACATTTCTCCTCTCGTCCTCCAATTCTCTCTCCACCCTCCCCTGAACCCGCCTCGACATCTCCAGCTCTTGTTTGAGGATCTGCTGCGAGTCTTTCATTCCTCTGAGTGCTCCGTCTTTCCCGACCAGTGCAGCCTCTGCCTCTCGCAGTCTCTCTTGCAAACCATTCTTCCCCCGTCTCAGTTTATCCACCTCCTCTTCCCTCGCAGCCAACTCCCTCTCCATGTCTTGTATCCTTCTCCCAGCCTCTCTCTTCGAAGTCTGAAGTAGCTGGCACTGCCCCACCAGTCCCTCCTCCCTGCTGGCTCTCTCCGTTTCTCTCGCGCGTAGTTCGTCTCTTTCAACCGTGGTCCTCCCGACCTCAGCCGAGAGTCGCTCTATCTCCTCAGCCCTCTGCTGGGCAAGCTCCTCCAACTGGGATTTCTCTGCCACTAGTCGAGCGTACGAATCCTCTCTGGAGAGAACGTCAGCTTCGATTGATTCGAGTTCGCTCACCAGTCGAGCCTTGTCCTTCAGAACACCTCTCTGTAAGTTGGTGATTTGCTGCAAGAAGGAGGCATTCTCTCTTGCTAGCTGATCCATTTTGACTGTGCTGGCGATGGACTCGGCCTTCGATGCCCGCAGCTCCTCCTGTAGTTTCAGTTTCTCCTCCAGTGTCTCCTCCAGCTGTGCCTGCATCCATCCCTTTGACTCCTCCACCGCCTGATAGCTACTCTGGAGTGACCTCAGCTGGTGTTGCGCCGCCTCCCGTGACGCCTTTTCCTCCTCAGACTCTCTCTCCGAGTCCTTGAGTTGTTCGCCAAGCTCCCTAACCTTACACTCCAGAACTGCCCCTTTCTCTTGCCCCTCCTCAACCTCTGCTTTGAGACGCTGTTCGCTAGCCTTGACTCGGTTCAGATTATCCCTCACGGCATCCAGTGTCTTCCTCTCTTCCCGCAGATCTCTCTGAAACGTTTCCAACTGTTGTCTCAGTCTGGCAGAGTCCTCTGCTGTCCTCTGATTGGGTCCAGCGGTACCAGAGCTCTTCCTCTCTCTCCGTGCCACCTCTAGTTCTGCCTCGGTGACGGCCAGTTTAGAGTTGAGTGCGGCTCTCTCTTTCAGCAGTTCACGGCATTCCTCTGTAACTGCCTCCAGCTGGCCTTCCAGGTGGGCCTTGGTGTGTAGGACCTCAGATAACTGCCGGTCAGGAGACATAGAGGATGGTGGGGGGAGAAAGGGAGATGTTCTCTGCTTGGCTGGTGAAGATTGCTGCTTGTGCGAGTCAGATCTGGGGGTCTGCTGGTACTGCCTGTGAGCTGGTCTGAGGTGTTGTGGCATTCTTGCAGGAGGTGGAGTTCCGACTGACTTTGAGTATTTTGACGGAAGTGGAGCGGTTTTTCCGGCAGGGAGAGGAGAGGAGGAGAGAGGGAGGGGAAAGGCATGGCTACTGCTGTCGTGCGTCTGTGTTTTCTCACGGTCGTGGAGGGAGGTTGAGGGAGGAGGGAGAGAGAGGGGTTCGTGTCGAAGAGCCTCCGTTATCTGCTCAATAGACACCACGGAACTCGTCTCTGCTTCTTCGAAATTGTGAAGCTCCAAAACGTCTCCTTCTCTCAGTTCAACTTGCTCAGATGGTTCGTCTCCTTCACCACCTCCTTCCTTCCCTCCGTCCTCGCCCTCCCTCTCCCCCACTCCATCGACTGATAGACCGAGCAACTCCCCGTGTGGTGCAGAGGTGGAGAGAGCAATAATGGCAGAGCCTAGCGGTGGTTTTCCCTGCACCACGTCAGCCAGTCTGTCACGGACCTCCTTTGGAGACAGAGGAGTCTCTACGTCTAGCAGCCCACCTCCAGGATTATACGGCAGTGTCTTGTTCTCCTCGCAAGTCCCATAAGACTGAGGTCGATCTCTCCATATCTTCACACCACTAGATTCATCTTGTTGGCTTTGAGTAAAGTCTGGACTATCACCATCGATGGATTCCTTCTCTATTGGAGTGACTGCATCAGATGATACTCCGTCTTTCCCATCATCTCCTGGAGTGACTGCATCAGATGATACTCTGTCTTTCCCATCATCTCCTGGAGTGATGGATTGTGCACCAGTTGACTGCGAGTTTGGGGGCGTGTCCTGTAGTTCAGGGGGTGTGGCTTCAGGGTGCATGTCCCGTTGTTCGGTGGGTGTGGCTTGTGACTCAGGGGGTGTGGCCAAGACTGAAGAGGATGTAGCTAGTGCCACGCTGGATTTCGTGACGACTTTGGTGGGATTTGGTTGTGAAGGGAGCTGGAAACTTCTGGACACCAGCGAGTGTAAGTCGGCCGACTGAGGTTTCTTGGGAGAGGGTGGAATGGAGAGACTGGGCTCAGTATAGCTGTAGAGAGGGAGGGAGGCAGGGGGAGGAGACCTCACTCCATAGGGAGAGGGTGGCAGAGGTGGGAGGTTACCGGCGCCTGCCATTGGTGTGTGGAGCCCAAACTGAAAGTTGGAGGTGGCGCTGAGGGAGGGAAGACTTGGATCGTGGCCGACTTCAGCTATGTCGTCAGCCGAGAACGACAGCAGGAGAGGGGGCGGCTCCTGCTCGTTAGGCAAGGCTGTGTCGGTATAAGAACGAAGGGGTGTTCTTTCACGAGGCTCTGTGGTTGCCATGGCGAGAGGAGAGGGGAAACGGAGGTGTGGTTCGGAGAGGGAGGTGGCTGGACGATCGGAGAAATGTCCAGAGTCTATCTCAGACAGATCCTCTGACTCAGACACAGCTGTCTTGGTGCTGGCCGCGTCACTGTAGAGGTCTACCACTAGTTCTCTTAGTCTCAGCTCCAGAGGAGTCAGCGGCTCTTCTCGTCCACCTGTGGGCGTGGCCCGACCGAGCTGACTCCGCCTACTCCTGCGGACGAGGCTCAGGAAGTCGGGAGGCGGGGGGTGAGTTGACTGCTGCTGGGAAGAAGAAGACGACTCGTCTGCGGCTGTCCCTTGCGACTGAACGCTGAACCAACTGTAAAGACTCTGCACATATTCCATACGCCGTCCGGCACGGCAGCATAATTATTATGCATTATCTGATTATGCAGCGTCAAAACACTCGATCTCGGCGCGCGCGCGCGCGCGGCCCCTGACCGGAAATTAATCACACGCTTCCGGTAGATCCGTGAACACTTGCAGCTTTACTTTGCAATGCATGAGTGTATAGGACATGTATACATGTGACTCCATAGGGCTAGTAGATGTGAAACTGCTACTGGTGACAGTCACTGGCAGTATGGAACCCCGTTTTTGTACTCTTCATGGTTGGCCTGGTAATCTGGGGTTGTGTGGGTGGAGATGAGAGGGTGTGGTCGCACATGGCCTCGGCTAGTTGCTCGGCAACATCAGTCGTTTGACTTGCTTCCAGTCGTGGCGCCATCTTGTTCCATGATCCATACACCTCCACCATACCTGAGAGTAGTACACACAAAACTATAGTGAGTGGAGGTGGAGCCCTTCTAAACCAGACACCAATGGGACACAATAAAGTGCCTATAATAGTCCTTTATGCAAGAACTGTTCTTGGGGCAGTGTCCTCGTTTCAGGGGTGTCCTTAGAGAGGGGTTCCACTATTATGTACAAATTGTGTGTCTTACCTCGTTCCATGCTGTGAGACCCTGGTTCCATTCCATGGTCCCTGGAATGGGAACCAGGTCGTGGAGGCATGGGAATGGGACTGGTGGTGAGCGAGGTGAGTTCGGGCGGCTGCTGGAAGAGGTCTGAGAGGAGTGTGTCGTGGGAGGGAGAGAGGACCGCACTCTCTCCACTCTCGGCCGATACCAGTCTGCATCACACAACAAAAGAGGGGGTGGAGTTGGGAATGAAGGGGTTAATTACCGCTGGTGGGAGGAGTCAGGACTGAGTGAGATGAGGTTGGCTGTTGCCGGGACAACAGTTCCCCCGGATTCGCTCAGTCCGGTTTGACGAGGGGAGGAGACTGGTAGCTGTAGCAGGAGGGAAAGACGATTGGATTGTAGGCAATAGGTTGGTATATACACTTTCAGTGTTTTGTAGTTAAGTTTTGGTTTTAAGGCACCCCCAAAGAACATCTTTGTGTCCAAATATGAGAGAAAATGATCACAAGTACTCTCCATTTGAGTTGAGAATGAACTCCACTCTTCTCTTGGTACTACTGTTTGCCTCGCAGAATACCCCATCTTTCTATACGTCTGCATGGTTCTCTTGTTCTGACCGTGGTATGAGAGTGGTAGGTCTTGAAGGAGAACTGAGGGCCCATCCACAGTCTTCTGGTGGGTGTGGCATGCGTCACTAGCTCCACCTCCGACAACCACTCCCCCTCTCCCCTCCCCTCCTTCTCCTCCTCCTCCCTCTCTCTCTCCCCTGCATCGCTCCCTGCAATGACATGTATGATAGGTACCATAGCTACACATTGTTTTCAGCGATATGTACATACAATAGGCAACTCGACATACATTTGTATGTAGCTCTGAGCCTATAAGACAGTGTGTATATACAGAGTATATAGACAGTGTGTATATACAGAGTATATAGACAGTGTGTACAGAGTATATAGACAGTGTGTACAGAGTATATAGACAGTGTGTACAGAGTATATAGACAGTGTGTACAGAGTATATAGACAGTGTGTATATACAGAGTATATAGACAGTGTGTACAGAGTATATAGACAGTGTGTACAGAGTATATAGACAGTGTGTACAGAGTATATAGACAGTGTGTATATACAGAGTATATAGCGCAGTAAGCCAGCAGACCTTCCGTGTGTCCATAACTCACTAGTTCTCTGAACGGCAGATGCTGATAATATTAGAGGGTTATCCTCAGGTAGCGGCAGCTTCATTGTCAGTGGGTGTGGCTTGCTGTGGGAGAACAGAGAAAACAGAACCTGTCGCTGGTTGTTTGAAATTACTGTAGGTAGGTAGTAGGCCAAATTTTCAAAGCATAGTAAAATTCTCGCTGATGATCTGCCATCTTTATTCTCTGATTAACAAAACGCATGCCAACACAGACATTAACACACATGGAAATGCTGTACCTGAGGAGCCGCCAGGAGAAGTGGGCGTGGCAGTCGATGGCGATGGGGGCGTCGTCTCCCTCCCTGGCCTCCTCGTGTGGGCGTGGCAGGAGGGAGTAGCGTGTGAGGGTCCCACTACCTCCCAGAACAAACACCGTGTACCCTGCCGACCCTGGAGACACCTCTGGAGGAGGAGAGGAGAGAATGGATCATAATAATATGAACATCATTCATGTGATATCTTGAAGGCACATAATGGCTCTCGAACCTCGCGACCTTTTTGCAATAAGGACCACAACTGCACACTGCAAGTATTGTCTGTGTGAAATCCTGGTGTACTGCTAAACTGGGAGTGTTTGGTGCCTGCTAGAGCCTCACCTGCACTGCTCCATTCTCTGGCACCACTGGTGTTCCCGGAGGACGAGGAGGGAGAGGGGGAGGAAGAGAGAGAAGACGGAGAGAAGAGAACCCTGACACACTGAGACTCCCCAGGCCATGGCTCCCCCGCTGAGGGGTGTGGCGATGAGTGGGCATGGCCACCTCCACCTGAGGCCACACCCACCGACACCTTGCTCCTTTCTGTATGGAGATAAACCAAGACACCAATTGTACTATTGTGAATTTCGTCTCCGTAGCAATAGGAGATACTTGTAGTCAAGACAACAAAGTATTCATAGTTCTCCAAAAAGGTGTTTGGAAGTACAATAAATACGTGTCAACAAGCCACAGACAACATTAAAAAACCTTGTTTGAATCACCAGTTTTCCTCCCAAAACCCTTCATACAGCACACCATCTAGTGGCTGTATACACATACCATCGGAGGAGAGGTAGGGCTGTTTGATCTGGTACAGAGCTCTCACGGTGAGCGGGAGGGAAGGGGGCGTGGTCCTTGGATTGTTCCAGCCAAGGGGGCGAGGTGAGGAGGTGAGGAGGTCCCTCTCGTGATGAGGGGGAGAGTGTGATGTGTGGGAGGTCGGGGAGGAAGACACTGTGGAGGGCGGAGGGGTCACCGCGGAATGGGAATGCGTCCTGGTTGCCACGATCTCTATTCCGGCACTGGTATGGAATCGGGACATCCTGTTCACGACCTTGTTCCGGGTGTGGGTTCGTACGTTCATCTCTCCTCCGTAAGGAGTGATGGGGAACAGGTGGGAGGTCCCGTTGAGTGTCGACACGGCAACCCAGCGACTGTCGCAGCTGACGACGATGTCGTGGACACTGGCGGATGTGGCTCCTCGGAACAGAGTGTAGAGGTGGGTGACGGCCGACTTGGAGCTCAGCCAGGGGTGGGGGACCAGTCGGAACACGTTGAACAGATGGCCCTCTGTACTGGCAGTCACCAGCAGGGTCCCACTGCGTGTGCGTGTGTGTGTTTGTGTGAACAGCGAGTTATTGATTGATCAGTGCAATGTGAGGCTAGTTGACCTGGGGTCAAAGGTCAGAGCTGCTATGTGACTCCCGTGTTCAGCAGTTGCCTGGAAATGAGCCACAACTCCGCCCACTTTCCTCCCGGCTTCGTGGAGCCTCAACTAAAGAGAGGGAGAAACAGACAGACAGAGACAGTGATAGCGACAGAGAGAGAGAGAGACCACACCTCCTCGGGATGATCATAGGAGGTGTCCAATACAGTCACCACGTTTGCTGTCAGGTGCTCCGCCGTCTGCTGGAGTGGAATGGAAACATGGGTGTATGGGAATGGGCCAGCTAACCAGGGGAGGAGAGTCCGATGGGTCAGGGTTCGACTGAACCATTCCTGTCAGTCCAGAGATTGTGTCGCCTACAGCAATACACACACACACTGTACGGTACTGTAGCAAGGCCACTACATGATGATGATGATGTGCATTGGATTTCTTCAAGTGTACTTACAGTGTTTGTAAGCCCAGGATGTAATATACTATGAAAGGCAATGCGAAATGATTTGTGAGATGAGAGCTCACTGATAGCAGAGAGGCCTTTCCTGACGTTCTTGATGACGGTAGTAGTGACAGATGGTAACTGAGTGAGACACACCCCTCCTCTACTGCTGTATCTGGCACTCAGCTGCAGTAGAGAGGAGAGGGGAGAGGCAGGGAGAGGAGTGACGACATGAGAGGGCAAGGAGAAGAAGATAGAGTGTGCGAGGACAGAAGAAAGAGAAGAGAGAGCAATGTACACGTAAAACATGGGGAGAGGGTAGTGAAAGGACTTGCTACATTATTGTGAGGAGAAAGAGAGAAGAGATAAAAAGATAGAGAAGCAATAGAAGAAGGTGTGACCTTACCTTTGTCTCGGTGAGGGCCAGCCATCGAGAGCCCAGCGCCACTGGATTCACCACATGCTCCAGGGGATAGTCATCTGTAGGAGTTGGTATGTAGGGAGACATCACTGAGTGTAGTGGTGACTTCTTGCGTGGTGAGTTAGAGAATAATATAGTACTGCGATGCGTCCTAATGGCCCAGTAATACACTGCAGCCAGCCAAAATACACACTCTAAGATGCAATAGAAGCCTCATGTGTAAGTCTTTCAATCACCCTCATGCAGTATGTACATACATACAAGTGACTGTGGAAAACGAGTGATGTAAAGATGCAAGTAAATGCTAATAGGCTTGAGCCAAGACTCAACCCTCATGAGAGGTGGCTGATGAGGGATTTCTTGGCTGTTCAATATCGATGGAATGTGCAAAACATTTGTGGACGTACCAATATGCATACCACTTGCAAATGTACTGAAATGTAATGCAATTTGATAGGGTTTTTTAACAGTTGAGTCAGCAAATCTGGTTAATATTCCTTTCCTCCATGTAGGAGTATATAGTACATATGTAACTCACTCCTGACATAAAACCTCACGGCCAGAGAAGAGGAGTCAATGACCAACACCCTCCTCCTGAATACTACCGCCAACACCCTCTGGTTGCTATGGAGACCCAGGATAGGCTTTCCCTTGAACTGGAATTTCTTGACGAGGGTGTCGGCATCGGTTGCCGATAGCGACAGCAGTTGTAAGGTGGAGTAGGGCACAATGCCTCCTCCCAACCTGCACACACACACACACACACACAATACAACACAAACAGAAAGACAATCACAAACACAAGGTTTCAAACCGCAGGAAAAGAGCTCCCCACCTTCCTTTCTTGACGACAGCCAGAATTGGTCTGAGGTGAGCAAACTGATCAGACCCCTGGAGACAGGGGTCAGGGGTCGGGACCAGACGAGCCGTCCGAGCTGTTTCTCCATCGCCATAGCAACAGTAAACCTCCCTGGCATCCCCAGCCGGCTGCAGCAGTAGAGAGAGAGAACATTCAGTGTCGCGGTCAGGTTCCATTCCAACTCACGGGAATGTGCCAGACTGAGAAGCCAGAAGCCACGCCCACAATCAGCAGGAGAGGGTCTTGTCTTGCGTCAGGTACACCTCTCCCCTCCCCTCCTCCTCCTCCTCCGATTGTGCACCTCCCTGGCTCTGCTGAGGAAACACTCACAGTCATAAAGGGGAACGGAGAGAGAGAGAGAGAGAGAGAGGTGTACCGTTGAGAGGTGCGGTCTCAAAATGAGCCCACAAGACCTTCCCCTTCTTCTCGACCTTTGCCCCTGTCACTGCCTGGACAGACACAGTGTGTATAGCTACATCAGCTACAGAGTGGATAGAGGTGCAGTAAGTATATACCTGAGGGACGTAGTCCTGTATAAACCCTAAGACGTTCTGGACCGTGCTGCTGTCGCTGCATAGGAAAGAGAGAGAGACGAGGTGGGTGTGGCGAGGAACGACGGGCGTTTAGTCTCTCTCACCTCGCAGGCTCGTGGCTGACAATATTGCCATGTCTGGCGGCCACCCTTCTTCCCCGCTCTCCCTCTACTGACATACTTAATTCTCCCTAAAACTGCCTCCTAGTCTACCTGCATTCGTTGCGCTGTCTGTCTTCACTGGAATTGCCCGTAGATCGAGGGTTAACACAAAGGTCAAAGGTCGGCGGACAGACCGTCTTTATTCCGAACGGTTCGGTATGAGGACGGCTAGCCAGTGAACCCTCTCAGAATGGTACAGGAGGTGCAGAGGAAGGAGGAGGAAGGGGCCGTGGAGGGGAGGGAGAAATGGCGGCAGAACATCTCATCTTTGAGTGTACTGACAGTGGCAGTGCTGGTGGGGCTGCCTCTCTGGTGGAAGACGACAGAAGTCTATCGCTCACCTCTTCCCTACTCTGACATTCAGAACCTGGCAGGACAACAGGTCTAGCTGTCAGCAGCAGGCACTTTTGTATGCACCAGTTACTAAGAAATTTGTAGTCGAGACCTTTTCTGAGACGGAAACACTACTGTTTCATGATTTTCCGACCGTCCCTCTCTTTGGTATTGCAGGCTCCACCATCACTGGTGTACACGATATCGGTGCTGGTACTGACTGAGGAGGAGACAATGGCCGCCTCTTTCCTCTCCAACCTCCAGACAGAGCTGGCCAACCACACAGGTGGGTGGGTCGTCTTCCTCCAATAGTGAATCTCAGTGAGTGTGGGTGTGGTCCTCCGTTCTGCAGTGAGGGCAGGAGAGGCTGAGGTAACGCTGGCTTTCCTCGTACAACCTCTGGAACTGGGTGTGTCTACTACAAGATATATACCACTTCTCTTATAATTCTTGATAGATTTACACCCTCTCCATATTCCCCCCACAATAATGTAGAATGTCATCCACACATGAGGAATTCTTTCTCCCTTCGCCTTTCCTCCACAAATATCAAAGAAAAATAGAATAGCTCTAAATACTTTCCAGATAGTTAGGTTTTTCAAATCAAATTCAGAGCACCCACGATAGGTTCATGCTCTTGACTCCGCTATAGTGTTGCTGTGCTCACCAAAACGATGAAGTTTGATACTACGAGTTGCTGTTTCTCTATGTCTCTCTCTCTGTAATGAAACAGATGCTGAGGTGATAGAGAAAGTCAACGAAGCCGTCAGTTCAGCTGGCGGCACAGGTAACTGTGTAAACATATTCATGACCCAATTGTTTGCAAACTTGCCAAACCACAACTGTTTCCTACGCCTCGTTTCAACTCGATAAATACTGCGATAGAGCTGTTGTGGTTGGGAGCTCTGCGAAGTACCGGTGTTTGCGGAGCTCCCCAGATCGGCGGGCGGCGCTGCTCCTGGAGTGGGCTCACATCTTGCAGCGGCTCATCTGCCTTCAGTCAGAACTCCGGCCAAAGACTGATCTGAGGTGTAGATGTTTCGCTGCTTGACGTGCCCCACTCCCTGAGCGTGTCGCCCGTTGGTCCGCTTTTTTGTTTCAACTTAGTGCCTTACTGTAGTGCAGTCACTACAATCATGTTCTTGCTGTGGTGTTTTTATAGAGCAATGTGTGACAGTAACAATTAGAAGTTGCTTTTGCTTTGGTAGTGTACTACTGTCAGTATTACCAGACTTGGAAATTTTTTGAGCATGTTAATGAATACAATTACAGGGTATTCTGCTACCACAATGGTTCTGGTAGTATGGCATAACTCACTAAATATGCTGAACTCCCTCATGTTAGTGGAGCCTGTCTGGGCCCCATCTTGGAGTTGGGTACTTATGGTGTCCAACTCTGAGTTTTTTCTTATTCAGCAATTGGGTTGTGGGTAGGAACAAGTTCCCAGAATGTTTTTTGCAAACAGTAAGGCTGGAGTTTTTAGGGACTGTGAGATAGGAACACACACTACAGACCATTCATCAGTTATCCTTTTCTCTCAGGTGTACCGTCGTTAACAACTCATGTTCTTGCTGTGGTGTTTTTATAGAGAAATGTGTGAAAGTAACAATTAGAAGTTGCTTTTGTAGCTCAGTTTTTGGTAAGATAAATGAAAGGTGCATTCTGGGTCTACCTACTATATACCGTCAGTTACCAAAGACTTGGGATTTTGAGCATGTAAATGAATACAATTACAGGGTATTCTGCTACCACAATGTTTCTGGTAGTATGGCATAACTCACTAAATACTCTGAGCTCCCCTCACGTTAGTGGAGCCTCCCTGCTTCCTGTCCTGGTTGGGGGGTGGCTCCAATCTCCAGTTGAGCACAGGGACTACCACTACCCTGGAGTTTGTGTGCCCAACTGGAGACTTTTTTTCAAAATGAGTTGTGGGTAGGAACAAGTTCTCAGAATGCTTTTTGCAAAACAGTAAGGTTGGAGTTTTTAGGGACTGTGGGATAGGAACACACACTACAGACCATTCATCAGTTATCCTTTTCTCTCAGGTGTACCGGCGTTAACAACCCTCCTCCCGGCGTCTGCCCCTGGTCATTACTCCCTCTTGATTGCCGTGGGAGACAAGCCCCGCCCCTCGAGAGTAATTATCGGTGCTGAGCGATGGGCATTCATCCATACAACAAGTGAGCTACAAAGAATGGTGACTGGTGTTAATGGTGACTGGTGCTAATGGTGACTGGTGTTAATGGTGTGTATGTATGTAGTTGGCTCGGTACAAGAAGCAGTGACGGCAGTAAAGTCAATGGTAGTTGACGAACATCAACTGAAGTGGAGACTTGAGGATGGGCGGGGCAAGGGGCGGAGTCAGGGGAGAGGGAGCAGGGACACTGAGGAAATGCGGCAGGTCCGAGCAGCTCAAGGTGAGGCTACCCTTACCAGAGAGGAGACGACTGAGTGTGTTTCCCAGGTTACCAGGTGTGTCTCACTCTCGTGGCCCCTGATTCCTCACTGGCCACTGTGGACTGGAACATCGAGGACGCCACTGACAGTATGTGTGAATACCTCACGTCAAAACTCCAAATAATGATGCTATTCAAAAGATCATGGTGTTGACTAGTCTACGTTCACATGTGTCTTAGTTGCTCGTTCCTTATTCCGCATGATTTTTACTGTAGCATCTCGACTGATTGGTTCTTTAGGTCTGGGGCTGTATTTATGTGAACAGAAACACTAAAATGAATTTCTCTCTCTCACTGATATATTATTATACGTCTGGTCCAACGTACAGGAGTGCTGATGCCATTTCTGAACCATCCTGGGATAGCAAGACTGGCCAACTTCACCATCAGCTCTCAGGTATTCCAGTCTCTCTCTCTCTCTCTCTCTCTCACTCTCCTCATCCAGGTGTTCCACTATACTGACCTCAAGTTCTCTCCTCAGAGGTCAAAGTCCGGAGGCTACTACGTTTCATCCACAAGCCTGCCTCCAATGATCAGCAGTGTGGAATCAAAACTTGGTCAGTTTGCCCAGCGTATCATAATATAGTTGAGTTGGGAGTGTGAAGAGTAATAGGAACGTGTCCTATTGTCATAAGATTTCCTGTCACAAACTTTCTTATCTTATGTCCACAAACAAACCTTGTTGAGTTGAGTTGACTGTTCAACTGGTTAACCTAATTTTGTTTGCTAATGTGGTCTCCATGACGTCGTCTCCGATGATGTTCTCAGGGTCTCTGGTATCGCAGCTGCCAAGCCTCAACTTCCTAGTCCTGGTGGCCCCGCCCACCCACTCCCCTCTCCTCATACGAGACCCGCGAGGAGCTCTCACTGACAATTTCCTAGTTCCCCAGTGGGGAGGGGTCGTGATTTTCAGCCCCCCGGGGGAAGAGGAGGGTGGGGAGGAGATAGTGGTGAGGATGGAGAAGGTGATGAGTGTATTTGTGAGGCAACTCCAGCTGCTACTGGGGGTGCCTATTACATCATCGACCAGTCCCGGTGTGGTACTGGAACGTGGGACTCTGGGAATGACAGAATGGGTATGAGACCCAGTATAATTTGATGATGTGATTGTGATGATGTAATGGTTTTGCATTACCAATAATATTATGATGATGTGTAGCAATTGGACCAGCTAATGGTGGGCAGGATGGTAGAGTCTGTCTCCACGGCAACCACGGCTCTAATCTCATTGGTGGAGCTGCTGGACAAGGTGAAGAACATGGTAATCAGCGATGTCATTCAGAAAGAGGTGATAGCTTCATTGGGGCAGCTGCAGGAGGTGAGGTCACACGTAATTACACTATCCAGTAATGTTGTTACACTTTTAGTTTAAAAAAGTAAGAAGAATTGAGGCTCTCTCTCTCTCTCTACTCTGTGTCTCAGTGCTACAGACTGGCAGGAGATGGGGAACTGGAGGCTGCTCTCACTCTCTCCCAGAGAGCCATGGTGTCGGCAGGTACACGACCTCTCACCCTCACTCATCTTCTAGTTCCTCACTCTAGTCCTCCTCCACACACAGAGACTGCGTTCTTTGACCCTTCAATCCTGGAGCTCCTCTACTTCCCTGACGACCAAAAGTAAGACTTCCAGCCTGTCTAATACCCCAGGAGCCTTTTCCAATGGGACAGAAGACAGTTTAGTGAGGTGTCCTTACTTCAGGGGTGCAACAACTGTTGTCTGTTGTTGGCAAAAGAAAATTGTGTCCTTTTTAGAGTGTCCATATTTCCGGGGTGTCATTATGCAATTGTCTCATCTCCCCCATCCACAGGTTTGCCATCTATATCCCTCTCTTCCTCCCCATCAGTATCCCGATAGTTCTATCGTCTGTCACTGCCTTCCGCTGGCTCACTTCATCTTCCTCCTCCAGACACTCTCTGAGAACCAGTAACTAGACCAAACTTCACTGTCCAGTCACTCAGTATTGGTCTCTTTTGTTGTTAACACATCATACTACTGTATTATAGTGTGAGAGTGGTAAGTACAGCAGACCGCTAGAAATTCAATTATATATAGCATTTGGTGCACAGGTTTTCATATTACCTATTCACATAATACACTATTATATACAAACACAACATTCAGTATTAGTTAGTGTGTGGTGAGTTAGACAGTGCAGAGTGCAGTCAGCAGACAGTGCAGTCAGCAGACAGTGCAGAGTGCAGTCAGTGCGTCAAAGAATTTCCCACGATCTTCCATCTGCATTTCAAACACTGGACAGGGAGGGAGAGAGGATGAGAGACAAGAGGGAGAAGGAAGAAGAGTGAGAGGAGGGAGAAGGAGGGCGGGCGGCTTACCACAGTTGTCGAAACAGTCAAAAGAAGCGTTGGCCTGCGTTCTGTCAGCTGCTTGTGTGAAGGCTTTTCTGAATTCACTGCACACAGCAATGGAGCTCAGATAATAATTGTGAGTGTGGTGGTATACAGTATTACCTCCTGCGAGTTTCCTCTGTTTGACAAGGAACTCCTGCCACAAGACATGTCCCTATTGCACCATCAGGTCAGAGGAGGTGTGTGTGAGGAGGAGGAGAGAGGAGATAGGAGAGAGGAGAGAGGAGATAGGAGAGAGGGGATAGGAGAGAGAGAGAGAGAGTGAGTGAGTCAGGTTATATACCTTTCTCTAGGTCCACAGGAGCTGAGAGAATGAAAGGATAGTCACGAGCTCTCTTGTTCTGTAGAGTGAGGAAAGGGAGGAGGTGAGAGACGAGGTGAGGAGGGGAAGGTCTTACAGAGCTGATCCATGCCTCCCTCAGAAACCTCGCCAGTTTACACAAGGTCAAAGGTCGACTGAAATACTTCATGTTAGGCGTTCCCTACAGAAACACCACGCCCATGACCACACCCACTAGATTGCGACACCCACCTCCTCGACGTAGGCGTAGACGAAGGGACCGGTGCAGACCACCTGGTGGGTATCAATGAAGTTCCTAACATGAGTCTTGATTGCCGCTTGCTGCAAGTAATGACAATGAAATGATGATGAGTAATAATTATGATTTCAACCAGTCAGCTGTGGTGAAAAAGTACAGACTCACCTGTAGTTTGGCAGTCTCAATGCCAGCCAGTATCTTGGTCACATTAGACCTGCAGGATATTCATAGACGAGTATATATAGTAGTCTAGGGGAGAGGGGAGAGGGGAGAGCATCGAGCCTCTCATACTGCTCACCAGGAGAGAGCATCTAGAGCCTGCAGGAATGCCTCCTCTGTCGACTTCTCCTGTGTACCAGAGTAGGGTTTGTGTACATTGCTACAGAGTAACAGTGATGTGGGAGAATGTGGGAGAATGTGGGAGTACTAGCATGTCACAGGTTCAGTGCTAGGGTGCAACGAGATGACATTCTCTCTTCAATTACTAGTTGTTGGTTGGTGGCCACTCACTGGGTTCTCTATGAGAGCTGTAGTGCTGAGTAGCATGTCTGCTGCTGACAGCTGGAAAAGGAGGGAGATCCACACCTGGGGCTAGTGAATTCAATGATACCTTGATCTTGTAGCCAATCTGTGCACTGAATGAGCCATAGGCCATGTTGTCAAGTCTGCAGGGGGAGAGAGAGAGGGAGCTAGCAGTCAAGGAAGAGAGGGACAAAACAGAGAGACAGGAAAGAAACTAAGAGCAGAAGTACAGACCAAACTTGGCAGCAGAGCGATCAATCCATGATCTGAAGTTCTCCCTGAACTGGACGTCCATCGCTGAAAACCTTTGCTTACATTGAACCAGAGGAAGACTGGGGTGGGTGGAGTAAGGGGGTAATATTGGCTCGTTACTCCAGGAGTTTACCCCATGTCTGCCAGAAACTCCAGAAGATTCTTGTGTCCCTTCAATGACCACACCTTGAACCTGGTGTGTGTGTGTGTGATGTGAGCGGAGGAGAGAGGGAGGGTGTGAGTGGTGAGGGGGAGGTAGGAGCGAAGAAGGAAGACCGACTTGCAGGCTGTGTAGCAAGAGTTGCACAGACTGTCGTAGATGGTCCAGTGCCGGTACAGGTCCAGTCTCAATCTGGTTCAAGTTCAGGACACATTCAAACTTGTCCTGATAAGCTGGAAATGTTAAAATTATGGATACTCTTCCACAAAGTTGATCTTCATAGTGTTGATTGCAGACACAGTCTCCTCCTCGCTGCACGGGAGATCACACGAGGTCACATGATCCAGGATGACATCATAATGACATCACCTCCTGTTCAGTCGCAGTACATGTGGTTGCATGCGGTGCATCTCCGTCACGTACATCTCCCTGCAGCAGAGGAGCCATCATTAATGCCCCCATACATCTCTCCTTTACACAATTTTTGACTGTTTTTGTGGAAAATGTCTGAAGTAGGCTACAAATTGCAAAAATTTTTTACGTCAAACTTCAAAAATATTCGCTGATCTGCGAAAACTATGTGTAGCAGTAGACGTAATACCTGTCAGTCTTCTCATGTAGCAGCTGTTCAGTGAGTCCAGTGATTGCTAGCCTGCAGACAGGAGAGAGAGAGAGAGAGAAGGGGTGAACGATGTGTTGTGGGTATGTCCCTACCACAACAGCTCGTTATTGTCTCTGGTCAATCTCCAGGCCAGCTCATAGAGCACCAGTGATGCCTGCAGGTTATGGTGGAATAATAATACAATAGTTGGTGGCATCTGGTCTGCATCAAATATCTGGCAACCAAAAGGAATTAACATAATGCGAAATCAACACAATAATAACTGAACCTTGAACCTGTAGAGGTACACATGCTGTAACATGCTGTAACATGCTGTAACATGCTGTATAGTAACTATATAGTCACAAATCAATGTGTTTAGCACCAACAAGAGATGAAGGATGTGCAATCTCACCGCAGTACTGTGGTAGTTGAACTCGCTGTACTTGTACAATATCTCCTCCCTGATAGAGAGGGGGCCACAGCCTAGAGGAAAATGTTATGAACACCTCCACTAGTCACCTCTTTCTTCTCCAGAGGTGTCTTTTCCGCCTTGCCTCGTACGATGCCTGAGGAGAGAGAGAGAGAGTGTGTGTGTGTGTAGTGGCAGTGGGGGTGGGGGTGGCTTCACCTCCCCCTCTCTCCTCCTCCTCTTCCCTCCAGTGACACTATCTTCAACCTCCTCGTCACTAAAGAACTCCTCCCCTTCCTCCTCCCCGTCCTCCTCCGCCTGCTGTGTTCAGATCCTCTCTGACTGCACGTAGCATGTAGCAGGTCTCACTCACCTGGTCTGAATCATAGATGTCATCGAAATCTGGTATCTCAAGAACTTCTCCCTCCCTCAGTACAATATGGACCTGCAGCAAATGGAATATTATCTCAAAATGGCTATAATTATACTGGTGCAAATTTATCGCCACCTGAGAGAAGTGCTTTTATTACATAATAATTGTCTATATTTAGTAGCTATGATGTCACTGGTAAAAGAAGTTGCTGTACCTGGCCTTTGTTGTAGACATTGTCTAGTTCAAGAGGTCTGACACTGCAGAGAGAGAAGGTTGGGGGGAGAAGGGGAGGGAGAGGGAGAAGATTGTATATACCTGTCCACCACAAAGATGCAGATGTGTTCCTCCGGCTGCAGTAGCTCAATCAGTTTGGCTCCACCTCCACAGTTGATCAGCACCACACTCCTGACCTATACAGACAGAGTCGCAAGAGAGACGAGTCACCAGAGAAGAGAGGATACTACCTTGTCGTGGTGGGTAGTGAAGGCAGTCTTCAGTTGAGAGATCCCAGACACACATACCACAGTGTATTGTGTGTTGTCTGCCTTGAAGAGAGTCTGCAGGATCTTGCAGGCACACAGGGAGTCCACGTCAGGGTACACCAGCACCAGCACGTGCTAGAGACAGATAAACGTCTACTACCACATACATTCTGTCTAGCTAGGGGTATGTCTAAAAGAGTGAGTGTATCCGTGTATAATGTGGCTATCGTACGTCAGAGCTGATTCTCTGGTAGAAGTCCTCCTTCACTCTGTCTATGACCACCATCTCTGGCGACACGGGCCGTAGCCGGCAGCTCCGGACACACAGAGACAGTCCCGTTCAAAACACCCGCGAGCCACATGCGCATGCGCAGCGCATTTAGGGAGGCGGGGCAGCGACCGAGATGGCTAGTGAAGGTGGTAGCAGTGATGTAGAGTCAGATCATGGAACCGATCTACTTACTTCTCGTCCTCGTCACTGTATGTAGGACTTTACTGAGCACTGACAGTTACAGAGAACTCTGTTTGTCTCAGCCGAGAAAGACGATGAAGAGGAGGAGCAGGAGCGAGGAGGGAATGAGAAAAGGACAGTCAGAGTTCTCCACTGTCTCCGTCGCTGGTGGAAGACGATAGTTATTCTGGGGACACCTCTCCTCCTCTCTCCCCTCCCCCTCTCCCTACATTCCACTGTCAGACAAACCCTATTCATTCACTCACTCTAGTCTCTATAATCTTTCTCTTTTTGCGGGTTAATTGGAGGAAATTTATTCAGACTTCCCTTTGCTAATAAACACCTACATCGAACTATTGCTGAGCAGTGCAATATTTCGGTAAATTATTTTTAAGCTGACTACAGTCTATTTTTTTCCAGATAGCCTCTGTATATTCAATTTCATCACCTTATATAAAATTAACACTTACAACAGAGGTAGATGAGTCCGGAGCCCAAAATTTGCCGGATATTATTCTCACATAAACATACTCTCTTCACAAGTAGAATACTATCTGTGACTGTCTCTCGTCAGGAGGCAATGGCGGCCTATGCCATAGCTATTATAGCAGTGTACTGGGTGACTGAGGCTCTACCACTGGCAGTGACGGCCCTTCTCCCCATCTGGCTGTTCCCAGCCCTCGGAGTACTCAGTGCACGCGACACAGCCAGCAACTACCTCTCCGACACAAACATGCTCTTCGTTGGAGGGCTCATGGTTGCCGTGGCGATAGAGAAATGGAACCTGCACAAGAGGATAGCTCTCCTGGTTCTGCTTGCTGTTGGCTCCAGTCCTAGATGGTCAGCTGTTGTAAACTATACCGTGGGCAGACCCCATCAGGTCGCCATGGAGGAAACTGTGTATTAATCATGTGACAGTCATGTGATTGGTTGCAGGTTGCTCCTGGGGTTCATGGGTACGACGGCATTCCTGTCAATGTGGATGAGCAACACGGCAGTTGCAGCCATGATGTTGGCCATTGCTCACGCTGTGCTTCAGGAACTGGAGGAAGACAGCTCCTCTCACAGTAATGGAGGGGGGCTCCCACAATCAGCGGTGAAGATATTGTATTCGAAGAGGTACAGTGAGGACTCGGGTGAGACCAATGAAGAGGTTTCAGTGGAGATTGGGAGAGAGGGGAGAGAGGGAGGAGAAAGAGATGAGGCGAACGCCTCACTACTAGGGTCCAGGGAGATGGAAAGTGGTGGTCAGAGAAGTGAGGGAGAGGATGATTCCTCTCTGCGGAGACTGGCCAGGGTCTTGGTGTTGGGAGTGGCGTATGCTGCCAATATTGGTGGTACAGCCACTCTCACTGGTACAGGACCTAACATTGTTCTCAGTGGACTCTCTGTCAGGTGGGCTCTGCTAGCTGCTGTCATGTCAGTGTTCGAATGGTCTCGTTTTGAAACATCTGAATAATGGACACTTGGGACCAAGTCATTCCTTTCCTTTATAGGGAAGTTGTCCTGTCTTCAGAGGGTTAAAAATTTACTAGAAAAGTTTAGGCCCTCAAAGCGTGTCCTTTATTTAGAGGTATTTTCTATTATGTCCTTTATTCAGAATGTATATAGTTTGTCGGAGGTTCTGATGGAGTGAGTGAATCCTTCTTCCTCCTCCCCAGCCTCTTCCCAGAGAGTGGAGGGATAAACTTTGGTCTTTGGTTCGTGTTTGCCACTCCAGCGATGGTCCTGACCCTCCTCCTGTCCTGGCTGTACCTCTCCCTCCTCTTCTGTGATGACAGGTGGTCTGCAGCCAGCCTGCCTGCCTCAGGCACCACTCACACTCTCCTTGAGACAATCTTCTTACACTCCCATTCACTACAATTAGCACCACATGATCTATTGGACACTGTTCTGTAAAAGGCGTAAGGGCCTCTAGATGTACCTTATAGTGCAGCCATTTGTGTAGGATTGAAAAGCCAATTGTGGACAATTGTGTAATGGTGCCAGAGGACATTAGCTAACTACTGTGTTCCAGAGCTTTGGCAATGGTGCATGAAGTTGCCCTAGGTCGTTAAAGGGAATGTGGCATGTATATAAGGTGGACTAAAGATAGCCCTAAACACTTAAGTTCCAAGCTTATGATATACTGCCACATTCCCTTTAACTGCAGCTTTGTTTGGGTGAAAAAGAAGTTGTTAAAGAGGAGGGTGAGATTTCAGAGTGGGAGAGCAAAGAGGGTCATCAGAGAGCAGTACCGACTCCTCGGGAGGATCAAGTGAGACAGGCCCCAGCCAGCTCTAGCTACCTGAGTGGGTCTCTGGTCCCACAGGTATGCTGAGGTGGTGGTTCTGGGTCTGTTTGTCCTGCTCGCTCTGCTGTGGCTGTTCCGAGAGCCTCGGTTCATCCCAGGATGGGCCTCCGTCTTCCGCAGCAGTGGAGGGGCAAGGTAACTAGATACCCAACCTTGATCCGAATTCACTGCTCTCTCGCTCCATCTTCATATATCTCTGTTCAGTTACTTCAGTGACTCCAGCACAGCAATGTTTGTTGTCTTTCTCATGTTTATCATTCCATCGCGCCCTCCCTGCTGGGGTAAAGGTCAGATCTCCACCATCATCATCATCACACTCTCTCTGTTACGTGTATCAGTGTATCATAGTGTGGCTGATACTGGTTGAGCTTAGAAAGCTGAAGCCTCCTTAAACTTTTAGAGTTCTACATGGGAGTGGCCAACCAGTATGTAGCCATCATGCTTGATAGCAATGTGCCTCATCTGCTCATCATCTTTGTCTGTGTGTGTTCCAGGTGTATGTATGTGTGTGTGTAGGTTCTGGTGTGTCATACCAACTAAGGTAAGTGGGTGTCAGTTTATACACTTATTCAGCTGCTGTTTGTGATGTAACATCTGACAATAACACCACCGGCAGGCGGTGGTGGGAATGGGAACGGGACTCTGTTGGATTGGAACACAGTCCAGAGCAAACTGGCATGGAACGTGGTCATACTCCTGGGGGCTGGACTGGCTCTCTCAGCTGGTGCTAAGGTAGCCATAAAACACTCCTGTGATAATTTGACAGTGGAAACATTTTGACTTCCAATTTGTCAGTTTTTTTCTCGATGGTAGCTAAATGAATTTTGTGTGTGTTGTGGCTACAGGAATCAGGGCTAAGCTCGTGGGTGGGTCATCAGCTGCTATCTCTCAGGGACTTCCCCACTCCAGCCATCTCTCTCTGTATCAGTATCATCATAGCAGGGGTCACAGAGGTCATGTCCAATGTCGCTACCACCACCCTCTTCCTCCCAGTGCTGGCCCAACTGGTTACACATTATCTCTATTCTTGAACCATGAAGCAAGCTATTTCCTCTCTCACCCCTCTCTGCGCAGGCTGTTGAACTGGGGGTGAATCCTCTCTACTTCATGATCCCAGCCACTGTCTCTGCCTCATATGCCTTCATGCTCCCCGTGGCCACACCCCCCAATGCCATGGCATTCTCCTACGGCTACCTGAAGGTGTACCACATGGTAAGTCCATTGTTTCCCCCCATCGTGGCTTGGCTGGGGACAGTAACGACTTGGCCTGTTGGCACGTTTCCCTTCAGGTGCTAACTGGAGTCCTCATGAACCTCCTGGGTGTGGGGATAGTCACTCTCTTCCTCAATACCACTGGGAGACTCATCTTCCACCTTGACACCTTCCCCTCCTGGGCCACCAACATTACCTCCCCTCCTGTCTGCCTGCAATGGACAGCTCTCAACGAAACATTCTATAGCTCAGCCAACACTGGCTAGCTATATAGTGGCTAAGTTTTTGTCTTTCAAATCTCAATTCTATTCCAGTAACCTATTTAACTAGCAAGGGGAGTGATCTACACACCTTCCAGAGATTGTCTAATAACTATATATACAAAGACAGCTACATACATGAGATGATAACCAAATAGGCCAGGGGCTGGTATGATGATAATTAGCAAATGGATAGGTTGGTTGTGGGAGTAAAGGGCAGTTAGTGGTTGGGGTAATTTGGAGAGTAGCAGTGTGTGAACAGCTGCTTGGCATTTTCTGCATAATTACACTTCCTGCGGACAAAGCCACTGGACAAAGGAAGCTGTAACAACACAAATAGGTGTACACAATTAGGGGCTGTGGGCAGCTTTAGGGAGGCTCCACTGGGACTCATCAAGGGAGGCTAACAGAGAACACTAGATTTCGGGGTTGAGCTACCAGAAGTATATTTGGTGTCCTGGCCACAAGTAGGTAAAACCAGAGCAATTGTGATAAATCAGTACAATGTTGGGGGTAATGTAGAGGGAGCATAGCAACAGGCAGTTGAGAAAATCCACAGTCATCATCACCTGTTGAGAATTTACATTGGCTAATGGCAGAGATTGGGTCCACATCAGGGAACATGTACACTCAGGGCATTAAAACTGTCAGGATGTTTCTCTCATAACCGGCGCATGCAGCTCAAGCGTTTGCAGCGACCGCACGTCGTTGCAACGCATTTGCCGCAGTCTGAATGTACGTGATATCGCTCCCACGATGTCGGCTACTACAGTAGAGAAAACTCAATGTCATAATAATATAATAATACACACTATATAGCTATATCATCGGAGGTTAAACAAACACATGTGGTAAGTGTGTTTTACAGGCAGCTGTATACAGAAAACGATGACTGGTGACAAACGCTACGGAGGAGAAAGAGAGAGAGAGAGAGAGAGGGTGGTGGTGACAGCAGCAAGCCAGTGGTGGTACAAATCTAGTGGTGGGTAAGGAAGGAAGGCAGTTCTAACAGTTAATGGTGGTCTGGCGTATTAGTGAACGTTGTGATAAAAATTCTGTTTCGTGCTGAGGTCCTGCTAGCCAGCAGCCGACACACAGCACGCAGTGTCAAACAATAAATAGAGAGTTTTGCTAACATGGGATATAAAACCCAGGAAATACCTGTTTAAGTAGCAGTCTATAATATGGTTCTGAGGCTGGTGTGTGACTAGGAGGCTCAGCAGTATGGGTATCTGTTGTCTAAAGTGATGTCTGAGTGCAAGTGAGTACAACAGAGATGAGAAAATTGTCCCTACACAACAGAGAGAGAGAGAGAAGAGAAGAGGAGAGGAGGAGAGGAGGAGAGTGAAATAAGAGGGTGTGATAAACCAACTACATCTTTGTGCCGACCTACAAGTGCTGACTTGGGGTGCAGTGTTCGTTAGGGGTAATTAGGGGGGTTGGGGTTCCAACCCTGCGGAGGGTTCGTTGGCTGTTGCTGCTGGGGGTCACTGGGCGGCTGCTGCCCTTGTGGCGCCGGAGAGAAGGACTCTGCGGAGCTGGGGAAGGCAGCTGCACCAGACGCTTGTCCCGCAGAGCCACTGGATCCCTGGGCGAGGGCAGAGTAGGCCGAAGTTGCCGGGGACACGTAGCCAACAGTGTGAGGTGGGAGCCCGGAGAGGTAGGTCGGGAGTGGCTGGAGCACGGAGTACGGGAGATTCTGTCGCGACTGGAACGCCGGACTGGCACTGTAGGTGTTGCCAGGGTTGGTGGAGGGTGTGTAGGGGAAGTGGGGAGGCTGGGGGTATTGGTGAGGGAGCTGGGGGAGGCTGGGACCTCCGCTGCCTGAGCTGCCGGCCGCGGAACTGGAGATCTGGTAGGGTGGGCTGAGGTGGGCAGGGTGTCTCGCTGACAGCCCCAGAGGTGCTCTGTATGACAGAGTGCTGGTGTCTGGAGGATACAAGTGCTGGTGACCTGGGAGAGAGAAAGAGAGTAAAGAGGGAGAGTGAGGTGTCATGTTACCCAAGATTGTAGGGATCAATTACAGTTAGAGAATGTAATTTCCAATGACCTCATTCCACAAGAATTCAATTGACAATGGAGCACAAACAACAACAGAAGGTACACATCTATACCTGGCATGACGTGGGCCTGTGAGTAGAGCCCTAGATCTCTCACAAAGAAAGGGTCTGTATCTGTCGGAGGAGGGCTGGACCCCGGCCCACTTCTGCAGCAATATACACAAATAACACGTCACTCGGCGCGGCGGACACCTTCCACAATGATTATAATTAACAGCAATTAGTCGTGTGGTGGCTGAGAAGGTCCTGGCATCATGAGGAGACCAGGGGCCCAGAGAGCCAAGCCACAGAGTCCCACAAAGTCCTCTGTTGTTAGTGTCTGGCCGAATGAAAGACTAGCCACTTAGCATTTCACGGCTCCCACTAAGTGCATTCTCCAGGGGATGTAGGAGTGTATGCATGCCAAGGACGGTGGGAGTGTTGGAGGTGGTCGCAGTGTTTCAGAACATGGGTTGGACATGGAAGAGCTGTCTCCTGCTACGGAAAACCCCTTCCCTACTACGGGCCTGTCCCTGGAATCCAGGTAATTGCATACGAGGGTCCTAATGAAGTGCTGGTCTCTGAGCGAGACAATGGAAGGACACAAAATCGCATTCCTGAGGACAATGGAGCACTGGCTAATTTAATTAGGTCTGTTGTTTTACCACATGAGTTTCCGGTCTGCCTGCTAGTGTGAGGACAAGCCACCGCGGCCGCAAATCTACTCGCCACATGGCTTGCCGAGACAGACTAGGAGCCAATGGCTGCTACCCTCGGCTAGCTAGCCGTTCTCTTACCTTCTAGGTCCTGCCAGCTCACAGCCCCTGAACCCCTTGGCAAATGGGTTGTACTCTATCTTGAGTTGGGTTATCTGCAGAGGAGGGAGGGAGTTGAAATAACACAACAGCTGGGGAGAAACCACAAGTCTATCCCATAGTACTGAGAGTACTACTCTGAGATAATTAGCTTACCCCTACAATTATGACTGGCAGTTGAGAGATAATGGATATATGTAAGGCATGTCAGACAGGCAGAAGAGAAAGCTAACAGTAAAGAAGGTGGAATAAAACAAGAAAGAGAAGAAGAAAGAAGAAAGACAGAGAGACACACAAAAGGGAGAAAGAATGAGAGAAAGAATGAGAGAAAGAATGAAATAAAGGGTGGTAACAGACCTGTTGGTTCTGGTAGGCAGTGACCCCCATGAACTGAGTCTCCTCAAAGATGTGGGTGCTGAAAGAGTCGCTGCCTGCACTGCTCTGAGGAAACTCCTTCAACTGGTCTTTCTCTCCCGTTGTCTTGACTACGTGGACTCTCGGCTGGTACTTGTGCATGGAGTTTAGAATCAGCTGTAGACAGAGAGCGGGCCAGAGAGAAGAGGAGGAAGAAGGGGTGAAACGTAAGCATCGTCAGACACCAACGGCTAATGGTGAGCGATGATGATGGATGAATAAACTTCACCATGAATATACCGGCAGGTAATTATTGAATTTCTATTACAGTAGAGTTTGTTCAGAGCCCACTGCTACATAACCACGTGAGGACAAGTAGTATGAAGCTCTTTCAGTTGCAGCTAGGCAGGAAGACAGGGGGACTAGGTGGCAGGGAAAGGCATTCAGAGGGTGTAGAAGATCCAGTGTTGACCACACACAGAGAGAGCTACACACACCACATGAAAAGATTCAGTGGCTGTCAAAATGAAATTGGCCCTCCTCATAATCCCAGCTAGGGCATGCACACAGGTCCAAGTCCAGCCAATGGAGAGACTCAATACCAGGCTTGTAGGAGCAGCTCACGCCCTCCTAGATTGTGAAAATGTGATTGCTCCACTATAATATACTCACTCAACGCTACCCATAAGGTTCTAATGAGGCTGGGATCTGCAGCATATATAAGTGTAGGTGTAGGTGGGCGATGACAAGCGGCAATGCAGAGAGGATGACCAGTGTTAGTGCAAGAAGGTTGGCACTGTCAACATCCTCCAGGGAGTCTATGACATCATCTACTCTGGCTCCGCCAGTCCCTAGTGCTGGAGGCTGCACACCTTTCAAAGGACCACCCTGGTGCACACTAGTGGGCTAAATGATTACCATCTCAGTGCTACCCAGACTCCCCTTCAAAGGCCAGGCAGGCACACCCTAACCCAATCAGTGATTACAATCTGATTTATAACCAAAAGTGTCTGTACCAGACACAAGTATCTGCCTCTGGGCATTTTGTCATCTTCATACATCCAGTTGTTCCCACTGGTTTCAGTCTCACTGTATCCCAAAGATGTTCTAGGAATGACTCTAGTGCACACTCTGCTAAAAGGGACCATCTCCCCACCACTTACATGGTGGGATATTACAAAGAGCTATATACCACAAACGAAAAATAGTCAGGATTCTGACCAGTAACACAGATGAAATGAGGAAGAAGAGGAGTGTCTTACATATCCGAGCTGGTCAAGGTTGTTGTTGGTGATCTTCAACTTTTGGAAGGAGACTATCTGTTTCTCCCAGACAGCCCCAGGGGCCGGCGAGTCAGGGTGAATGTAGAGTCTCCCCGGGGAGGTCGGCTCCGCCTTCCCCGTCACCACCCACTCAGAATCGTGGAACTTGTAGCGATTGTCGGCCACTGGCACAATGTCCATCGCAATGATGTACTTCGTCTCAGGCTCTAAATTGGACACACTGATCTTGATTACCGGGAACATCCTCCTGCAGAAACACCAAATGAAAGCTCACAATTTGTTCGTTAGAAAAAGGGGGAAATAATAAAGAGTGGATGGGGTAAGGGAGGGAAGGGCTGCAGAGTATACCCTACGACAATGTGTCAGAGGAGACTACCTCACCTGCCGGCCTTGGTGATAATCATCTCAGTGGTTGACTTGTGGAACTTGGCCCACAGGTCTCTGCTGTGAAGCATGACCTTCACTCCATTTCTTGCCACGGACTCTCCCGTGCTCTTGTACGTCGTCACCATACATCCTGTTTCTGCTACCGTCTTCACCGACACTACCTCAGCTGCAGGGAGAACAGAGAAAGGAGGGTGAGAGACAGTGAAGAGAGAGAGGAGGAGGAGGAGGAGGAGGAGGAGGAGGAGGAGAGAAAGAGGCAGCGAGAAGGGGGAAGAAGGGAAGGGAGACGAAACGTGTGTCTTCAATACTCCAATACCGAGAAGCGGCACCAGTCGTCAGACTGTCAGGTACGTAGCTATGTAAAGACAAGGGCCAGGAGGAGGCAGTGTGTGTGTGTGTGTGTGGGGCCACCTGACAAGGCCCGACAAACCAACCACCGACACATCAGAGTTGTAGCGGTTATTGAGGGATGAATGGTCTGGGTTTGTAGCAAGCAACAACATTTCTGTTGTTTCTTCACTCACCAACAAAACATCAAGAGAATTATTCAGCGCCCCGGCCGCAGTCAATAGTGCCCTGTTGCCTCGGCTCCTTGGAGCCAGGCACGCACACACTCTGTGTAAACCCCAAATAAGCAATCTTCCGACAGAAGAATACACTTTCTGCAGATCACATGCCAGGCTGTTGACAGGGGACAACAGCTAGTCACTTATGGCCGTGTTCACACTGTCTCGCGGCAAGCAAGTCTCTGCACCAGGCTACACAGGAACCAACAGCCCATCAACCACCAACACACATGCTGCTCCATATAAGTGGTCTGCAACTCTAAAGCATGGGCTTTGTCTGGGCATTCAGAGGCATACATGCTTTTGTAGCAGGCTGCAATGAGCGGCCTATACTTACTCATGTGAGCACCTAATCACCGGACACGGATTGAGCGGGTTCAAAGAGGCTGTCCGTTGCAAATCACCACAGCCATCAACTTCACCAGCAATGCTCACTGGCAAATTAATGACTCAATTCTTGCTTGCCTGGAGACAAGTGAGCTGGTGCCATGGCTGCTGTGTACATGCACTCGACGAGGTCGTCGCTATTACACAACAGAGTCCTTGTATTCAATACACACTGCGAAGGGTGGACTGCAATCAAAGTTAATGTAGCTGGAGGAAAGAATATCTCCATCCTGAAAATCTACTTTCATTTTAGTAAAATGTTGAAAGTGTCTGTAGCCATGAAGTAAAGCGCTGGTGTGGATTCCTGCAGTACACACACACACACACACACACACACACACACAACAGTCTCTCTTATTCACACTGATTTCTCTCTATTTCCTAAGCGTCTATATTTCCTGCCTCTTCCCCTCAGATCTGACCGCTCTCTGTACAAGGACCAAGAGAATCCATCAACACCTAGGTGAGGGCACACCAAATACCTCTCCCGCCTTTCAGCCTCCATCAACGCATTCCTGGCGGGCCAAACACAAGGGAGGGATGGCATTTGTTCCAAGTCTGGCTAGCCGTCCCCACGCCAAGTCCATTTTTCTCTCAGAGAGAGAAAGGAGAGAGGAGTGGATTGTGTAGAGGTTGGTATTGTGTGTCTGCTATCACTAGCTGTCATCATCCTCTATAATCAAACGTGACTCAAGATCAAAGGAAGCTGAGAAGAATGGATTCCCACCATCCAGTCACACAGCCACCAGAACAACTGTACATTGAGTACAGTGTGTGCAGGCGGAGGGGAGCAGAGAGAGCTAGGAGGGACAGTCAAAGAGGCCCGGCCACACAAGGAAGGGGCCACTCAGCGCAGATGACAAAGCGAAGGAAGAGACTAGTTTACACCTGCAGTTACATAACCCGCTCCTTTTTCCGCCCACTCTCAGGAACCAGGGGTAGTCATTAGAGATGGCGTTGAAAAGTTTAAAAAGGAGGGCTGGTAGATCAAGGCGTCCAGAAAGATCCAGGAAGTCAGCAGTGGTGTCAAGGAAACATGGAGGAAGGTCAACACCAGCAGACAAGGCAGAGGCAGGCAAGGCACGCTGGGGACTAGAAGTGACAGAAACTGATGAGATCAAAGAGTACAGGTCACAAGCCGCTGATTAGTCCACCCAACACCTCCAGCACTACATACTCCCCCAACTGAGTGTCACCCACTTCCTCCGCATCCCAGGGCTCACTCTGGCCTTTGAGAAAAGTCTTTTACACCTGTTGCCGACTCAGGAATACTAAAATATACCCCTAAAATGTACAGTGGTTACTACGGTCAGATTCCTCTTTGCAAGAAGGCTGCGAGATCAAACGTTGAGCGAAAACAAGATTTGTCTGAACCCAAAAAAAAGTTAATTGCATTACTCATTGCCTTTGAGGCATTAGGGAGTAATTATTAATTGGTGACTAGAAAATCACAGTAGTGGGGGGAGAGACAGTCTACACCAGCCACCCAAGAAACACACGGCAAAGGAATAATTATAATGCAGTGTTTACTAACTGCAGCCTGGGATCAATGTCTACAGATGGCCCACTCCAGACACTGCTCAATGGATATCTCTGGCCTATCAATGAGCCCAGCAGGTGAGACTACACACCTCCAGTCAGGTTTCTTACACAAGATGTTTGAATGATGGGACCAGTTCCTAACTCTAAATTTACAAACAGACTGAAGTTACAGACACACACAGGGAGAGTGCAGATCCTGCCTCCATGCTCTAAGCTGAGTAATTTGTGTGGGAAGGCGGCAAAATTTAACTGGGCTCTTATTCATTTCAGTACATACGCTGGGCTGGGCAGGAACTATATACGGGTATTTAAGGGTGTGGCAAAGCGGGCTCCCTTATCACGCCACAACAAGAGTAGTTCAAGAGGAGGATGGAGTGATGAAACCCAGCCTCGTGGACACAACCAAAGGATCTTCAATGTCCCCTAACAGCTATATACCTAGCTACCTTACAGAATGATCACAGGTGCCCCTTGCACTCTACACGCTGACAGTGTTTTGATTACAAACAGAAAAACTGCAAGTCTCCTAGACAATACAGGCTCCAGGAAGGAGACAGACGGACACATCTGCAAGAGCCGTTTGAGCTAGGCAGCCATGCTGAGCCCAGTTTAGGACGGTACAAACCACTCAGCATGGAATACCTGAACCTCATTCCCCAATCAAGTTACAGATACACAAAATCACAAAGCTGCAAAATGTACGCAGAATTCAATTCGGGTTGCTATAACCTGCGCTCCATGAACAATAATATCAGTACATTAGCCATCCACAGTTGTGATGGGAGGGCAGGTAATTACAATATAATTACAGGGACTGACCATCTTGGTGAGAGGAGGCAATGGAGGATGCTGCCTCTTCCCCTGCGTCAGTCCCCAGTTGGGACTTGTCTGGGGAGCCGTCCGACTCTGATTTCACTTCAGCTGCAGACAGACACACACACAAACAAATCACACCTCTTTGCTGCAAACACCTCACACCATCTACCACTAGCTAGGTCATGGTAGTTGATTCTGTTACATCACACAGCTTCCTACCATAATGAAAGTCAAAATACGTCCTGTCTTGCTAGCTACAGTGGACAAGCTAGAACCATGCTCTCTCTCTCTATGTACAGCATACACCCACTCAGTCGCCATGCCACACTCGAGGGAAGCTCTGTTTCGCATCAATCAGGCCATGAATGGAGCCAAGCGAGGTGTAATATTGGAGGAGGAGAGCCGTTTTGACGCCTCGTGCGAGGTGTCAAGAGTCGCTGATAGCTAGAGCTACAGCAGAATCGCTAGCCGAACACCTACAGCTGCTGATTTCAGCTATCAGCTCTGCAGGATTACAATTGCCGTCACTGGAAATCTCGCGCCAGACGCGCTCCATAGGCTCCCCGCCCGGGCCCGTAGCGTGCAGAACTTACCTCCAGAGGGATCCATCGTGTCGTACAGTCACCATCCGTTGTCGACGTCTCTACTTCGTGCAATGACCGGAATTTCCCACTCGGCGATAGAAGGTCGCGACTTGTCTCGGAAGGTGGGGTCGGATTGGGGGCGTATATATGCCGTTCTCACCGTCACCAACTGACGCACAGTCGCCGAATGAAGCCTCGGTAGACAGACGTCGTGGTATCGAGCAGACCTGTAGCTACAACTGTTTGGACCGCTGATGCAGAGTCTCCTTTCGCGGGGAATGACGCTTATTCAAACCCCAGTAACTTTGACCGGCGAGGAAATGCTAGCCAATTAGCATCAGAGGGTGTGAACCTGGATTAGCTATTAATAGTGGGAGCGCCCTACTGCACAATATCTCGCACCTCCAACAGCTTATAAACCTCGCGCCGCTGTACCCCGACAGCCCAGCGTCGTGATTCCATTGAAGGCAGCGAAAGATGACTGATCAAAACTTGTACTGGACAAGTCAACATTTGTTCGACCCGCCCACTGAAAATTTTTAATCAGCACATTTTTTTGATCATCTATCTCTCTAGGTTCAGTGCCACCTTTCCCATCCTCCAGACAAAACAATTGAATCTACCACTTATAACATTAGCATGTTCATGCTATATACAAGCTCCAAGAGTTTTGCAACGCAAAAAGAATCTTCACTTGTCAAAAAACACCATGCTGGACTGGATAGCCAATAAATCTTGCGCAGACAAACGTGATGAGAGATTGTCATGCATGTTGGGGAAATGTTGGTGGGGCAGGGACACAGCTATGCAGCTATGCAGCCATTCTGGCGGCCCATTCAAGTGGCAGCAGTCAAGGAAGGAAGAAGGAACATGTGTCCTCACACCTTAGCTCAATGCCAGTCCAGACCCTGCCAATCATCACCTTCCTTCTCCTGCCTTTGACATAAGAAACTACAACATGAGATCACACCAGGTGAAAGCTGCCACACTTAAAACCACATAATAGCTGCAAATATGCAGGGCTATAAGCAAACTGTTGAAACATTCCGAGAAGAAATAAGTACATGGCTGAGCATGCTGTGTGATATATTGGGCAACAGAGGACTTTGGCAGCTCAATCTTTCATGGCATTCAGGCAAGCAATAGACGCAGCTTGTCGTGGGTCCTAGATCATTTCTTTCACAGCACAGCATACAGCAAAGAGCGAGGAATTAATAATGAATAAACACACGGCGACAGGACACGACAGCCACGGGTCACTAAACTGTCGTCTCCTTGCTCTCTCTTCTGTGCGACAACTTTGGGCTCAGTTTTCGTGCAGAGAGTGACCCACTCCGTGTCTTTCTTCTCCTCCCCTCTGGCCTCTGGTTTCCTGGCAGAGCGAAGCAGGTGTGTTTGCCCAGCAGTGGTATGACACTGGACAGGGCGGGGCGTTGGCCTTGTTTCACGAGTTCCTGCACATGCTCCACATAGCCTCCTATCACCTGTGGACAGACATAGAGTCGGTGGGGATATACAGGACACAGGGCAAGACTGTTACCTGGCAATCCTCAGCCTCTTTTCTGTTGGTTTTTCTGCAGAGAATGTAGATCTGATCTCTCTGGAGTCCCAGCTCTGTGAAGACAGACAGGTGGCGGTGGGAGCCATAGGCCGTCTGGATTATCATCTTTGCCTGTGTGTGTGTGCGTGTGCGTGTGATGAAAACTGACTCATACTGTGTTGCAGGTTGATGAAACTACCTGCCAATAATCAGAATCCCAAAGACTCTGGTAGCATTCCAGGAGAGAAACAAACTAGCCGTGGTTACACTATATTTACACTGTGGGTGAACAGCAAGCGCAACACCTTTACTTTCAATGTGGCAAAGTACACAGAAAGCACATGGCAGCATGCTTTGAGTCTGTCCACTTGTTTTACTGAAATTAGACGTGTTTTGATAACTCTGCTGGGAATGCATAATAATATAGTTGTCAGTTTTAGCTATGGGTGATATCAATTTTAGCCGACCCATTCTCTAGCCTATAGTGTCAATCCAACACAAACTCTCTATCAAACCCACCACTGAGAATTCACTGTGCCATGATAGAACTATTGTCTCTGGAAGTGCTATAAAACACAACCAAACTTATCAACATAAGTGAAGAATTATTTGAGAACATCAGCATGCATATTCTCAAAGGCAATAGAGTTTAGCAACATGAGCAGCTATTATCACCGGCCTTGTTCCCAGACCCCCACCCACCAACTGAATCTACCAACGCCTGCCAACAAGAACTGCCGAACAACTGCTTAGTTAGGTGAGCTGTGAGTAGTTACTGTATCGATTGCCACCTCAGTTACCTTACAAGCAAACAGGACACACCAGACTGCCTAGTGTGGGCAGCAGATAATCTTCCATATCTAGTTAATCAATCCACTCCATCAAAAAGCCAAACATTGTTATGCAATATCCATGAAGGTTCTCCTTTGAAGTGTCCGGCCTACACAGCCGCATTGAACCTATCTCAAACTAACACACACACACACATCGGGCAATTCCCATTACAGCTATACACCAAAGACCATAGTAAGTGCCGCCAGCATTCTCAAAGTAAAGGGAAAATGCTCTTGGCAACCACTGTATTAGGATGTTCCACTGGGAATAATAGACTGGTGGTTGTGAGAGAACATTAGAGAGACAAGCAGGGACAGATTATATTGATACAGACAGAGATGCTGGTACACAGTGTGGCGAACACACACACACACACATCAGAGCCTTTTCTGAGGACCAGGGACTCTACTAGGTCATTGACACTGCAAACAGAGCGTTGTCTGTGTCCTCATGGGTTGTCCACATCGGTAATGGAGTCAGCACACCCCGAGAGCGGAGCGTTGTCTGTGCTCATGGGATGTCGTTCCACAGAGACTCTCTATTTGTAGTGGAGTCTCGGTGCAGCCCCAGCTCATCTTCTCTTTCCTTCCTCTTACTCCCAAGCCCTAGCCACTCTGCAAGCTGCTTGCCTCAGGCAAAGATCAAGAGTTGCCGCAGACTGGCTGGGGTAGTCCCTCCCACACACATCCACAGTAACTACCAGTCATGGAGCCAGCTACACTTCTCTCAGTCTCCAGGAAACCAACCGAGATTATTGGATAGCCTTCATTGCTAAGCCCCAGTTACAGTCTCTATGGATACCCTAACTGGGTGGATATCCTAATTGTCATTAATGAAATTTGATCATCCTACAGAGGTTTGAACTGTGGACCATTAGCATAGAGCGCCTCCAGGCATACCCAGAGCCCTGCGGCTATATAGGACCTAGTGCACACTATTAGCAAACAGACTGGAGCTGTCTGTGTAGTGTAGGAGGAGACCTCCCATTTCCATGTTCAATGTCTGCTGAACTACGCAGCTTGAGGCCTAGCAGGCACCCACGTTTGCCATACATTGAAAAGACGTGTGCATCGCATTTGCACCTGATTAGAGGGGGCGACCCCTCATTACCTCTTTAATGAGTCTGGCGAGATAGAGTGTCTTGAGGTGAGGGTCAGTAATGGAGTCGGCACAGGCAACCACACCGAGAGGGAACCCATTCGCTGCAAGGAATTTCATGATTGTGTCTTTCTGTACATCTGGTCTTCCAGTTAGGTACACAAGGAGATAGCCCAGGTCTCTCCAGTGACTGGTAGGAGAGAGATGAGAGAGAGAGAGAGAGAGAGAGAAGGTGAAGCAGCAAGGGGTAGGGGAAGAGGAAGGAAGAGGGTTACGTAAGATGCAGGCTGTTAGAGGACAATACGAGGAATCTGGCAAACAAATTGTGCAACAGTATTCCGAGAAGGCTGCCCCGTCAATGATGACCATTTGAGCTAGGAACATCAATTCATACAAGACCCAATCACTGTGCAAATGAGGGGGCAAACCAATCAGCTATTCAGGGCACTCAAATGTCAACTGACAGAGTTTCGCTCTATGTGTCCAGCCCCATTCAAATATAGTAGCCAGTAAAGAAGGCCTCTACAAGGCTGCGGAACAGGTGAAATGGAGGTCTCACCTTGCTACCTGCACAGCTCCCGGCTTGCACTTCATAGTTTTGCCAGAGAGAGAGAAATTGTCAGCCAGAGCTCCGTCGAGACTGAATACCACTGCCTCAGTGTGGGGCGGCATTATGAATAGGTTGCAGCCTGCTGTGGTGTGGTCTCCTCTGGTAACCAGTAGGGAGAGAGAGAATGGAGGACTCATTAATGAAGAGGGGAGGGGAGGGGGTTACCGGACAAGTAGTTTGATGGGATGCACTCCAACTGGTAACCTCCTCGTGATAGTGTAGGAGGCTCTGCCGTGTTTATCAGTTGCCATGGTGTCCAGGTGTTGCCAGGAGTTTGCCCTGCCTGTCTGGACCAGCAGGTACACATCCACCTGCACACACAGACACACACAGACACAGACACACCTACTTCTCTGTCTGTGATTGGGATTAGGTTGAAACCACAGTCCAGTCAAACATCTACATACACCCCATAATATGAAGTCCTATTGAAGCCCTATATGTCGTCATTCTTCTTTCTTTCTCAGTATAGTGTGAGCTCTTCGTTCTCTTTGGTTTTCTATTAGAGACCATTGAGACAGTGAAGTGTAACTATGGAAGCATTTCGGTGCTATGGAGCTAGAGAATTCAGTTGCGGTACTAATAGCTAGAGATGTTGAAATGGTAACAAGAGGTGTTCTAGATGAGAGAGAGAGGTGGAATCTGACCAGTTCCTTGACGAGAGAGACCATCCCCAGAGGTCCATACTCAAATTTGCCATGGAGAGAGGCACTTGGTCCAGCACCCAGGCACAGTACGTCGTTCACTCTGTGGTTGGGACTTAGTCTCTGGGGGGAGGGGGGAGAGGAGAATGAGATGTCAATATCCAATTAAAATCAAATTGCCAAACAGTATGAGGCAGCAATTGGCAGTGAAAAACTTTGCTGATAATCCTCAAAATATTTCCAGAAAGTGTTCGTTCTGATGTGACAGGAAGATGAGTGACACCTTAATCTTCATGGCAGTTCTCTTGCGACTCCATTTCTCTGTTCTCTGTGGAGGAATGAAGACTCTCTCCTCCCTCCCCTCCTCCCAGCCTCGCACTATACACGTCGAGTTGTGGTGGAGAACCTGCACAGACACACACAGTCACCAACATCTCGTCTTCTTTTTATAGCTAAAACCTATCGCAACTAAATTTCTTTTACAAACTTGAGTTTCCACAAATAATGTATGCTGTGCCTGCAGGCATTCGCGCACAACTGTAGCGAAAGTCACTTTTGAGCGATTTGCGATTGTCACAAGAATATTTAGTTAAACAGTGTCGATTTCCTTGTCTTTTTCTTCTGGAAATGTTGCTGTGTAAACCAACATGTATGTGGGACTGTATGCACCACATGAGTGTCCCAAACATCAGCAAAGATAACAATTAGTACAACACAAACTGAAAGGCAAGAAAGCGAGGTATGTAAATGAAAACCACAGGAGCCGTAGGCATGTTGTTACAAGTCTCGTATGAACTGAATATCAAACAACCAGCTGGGGGCAAACCTGAAACCAACAGAGAGAGAGGGAGGGGGTGTTTGCACCTGTCTGAGGACGAAGGAGACGATTTGTTTGGCTTCCCAGTAAGAGGAGTGGATTACATGAGTGATGGCTGTGAGGGGGAGGTAGTCATGGGAACTGGAGGTCAAAGGTGACTCCAGGAGGTAGTCCAGACGATGTCGAGACCACCACACTGAGAATGGCATCAGGTCTGTCGCGAGGAGAGAGAGAGAGAGAGAGAGGAGGGGAACAGATTAGAGTGAGATCAAGGAACAAGGCAACGGTTAGTTACACACCATGTCAATTACACACATTCCTACATGACTATAGGAATGAAGGAATTTAAGTCAACCACCACAGTCAATAGCCAATCAGAATAGCTATCAGGTGTATACATTCTACCTGATCTTCATAGTCAGATTAGTTAGCATAGACAAGGTGCTGTAACTCCTGCTGAGGACGCAAAGGGTTAAAACAGCTCACCCTCTAAATGAGTGGGTGTGGCAGGGATTACCCCCTCTTCCTCCACGGTGATGACACACTCGGCAGAGATGGACTTTTTACGATTGAGGCTGTGGGCACCACCAGCCAGTCGCCGGACGGCAAACAGATGAGGATGTTTGGATACAGCTCCGTGGAGAGTGCTGGGCTCTGCCAGACCTGTCGGGAATGGGGGTGGAGGATATTTCTGATCAGTACTGTGGTCCCAATTGCACCAGTAAAGAAGAAAAATGGGCAATAACAGGTTTGAAGGGAATGT
The DNA here is from genome assembly GCA_030341885.1 of Geodia barretti. NCBI lineage: Eukaryota > Metazoa > Porifera > Demospongiae > Tetractinellida > Geodiidae > Geodia > Geodia barretti. Next base: position 43,672 of record CASHTH010003622.1, read on the forward strand.
GGCAGTAATATAATGGCTAAAACAAAAAAATTTAGCCCTTATATACGCCCCCTTTAAAATGTTGACCTAAGATAACAAAATTAATAGCTAATGTGGTAATAAGGGAATGTAATTACTAGCTAAGGACATTACCTTGAAGAAGGTTGTAAATAGCTAGTGAGCTACCTTTGGGGTGGAGGCGGTAGACGGGTACAGTGGCAGGTGAGAGCTGAGAGAACCTCTGATCCAACAGTGGCTCCACTCTCGAGGACATGGGGTCGTGGGGGTAGCTCAGGTTGTAGAACCCCAGACAGCTGGGTCGCGGAGGAGGGAGTGGGGCTGTGGGGAACACACAGTTTATGGCCATCAGTCGAGAGATTTGTAACGCTTTTGATTTATGTAGCGTCACTCATTAGTATAATATACAGAGAAAGGTGTTGTGAACTTGAGTCCCACCCAAATGAGAAAGAGAGACACCTGCAGCTCCGTGGTGTGAGCGTGTCATCTGGCGAGAGGCCAGCACCAGCCCCAGAGGTGATCCGAGGCAGAAGAAATGGGTCACGTCAAAGTCAAAGTCAAAACCGACACTGGTAGTGCGGTGAGGAGTGGAGGGTGTGAGGGTGGTGAGGGGGAGAGGAGTGAGGGAGGAGGAATGCTTCCTGTTGGAAGAGGACAGAGGCCTGGGGACTGGTGGCAGCTCCTGGGAAGGAAAATCGAAGCAGATATCTGAAATTTTGCGGGAAAATCATGGTTTGATAGCCAGTAGTGAAATTTCGGACAATTTTCAAGACCATAACAATTCTGTGAAGGTTTTCTCCTCAAAAAGTACGGGTGAGGAAGAGAGGAAAGCTGTATGATGTAATGCGCATGCCACACATACCACAGAGAAGTATCTGTTGAGATGAGGTGTAGAGGGGGCGGAGGAAGAGGAGGGGTGAGGGGAGGAGGAGTGAGTTCTCCGCTGTCCAGGGACTCCGAGGGAGTGTGATATCGGGGAGGTGGGGGAGGGGGAGAGGGAGGAAGGGCGCGACGTGAGGATGTCATAAGCAGCCACTGAGCCCATGCAGTCAGTGATCAGACACACCTGGAGAGGGAGAAGATAGTTTGGCAGTTACTCTCACTGTACTAAGGCAGGCTAACATGGTTTTTGTAGTCAATAGCTGGTTCTAGACATAGCATGCACGGAACGTGAAGAAGAAGCTTTTCTAGCAGTGACATGAGGTGAGCTCACTTGTCCGCTGAAACCGTGTCCTTCGGGAGACTGTAGGAATTCCTGATAGACTCTGTTGGCGGAGGCTGCCACTGTCTTCAGCTGCTCCGGGTACCTGCACAACAGACAGAGACTGTACACTATAGTGGGAGTCCCTCTAGTAATGAGGCATAACAAAGTTTCCACATTAGCGAGGTGTCCTTGTTAAACTGCATGAAAGAACTGTTTTTGGGGTATGATTATTGTAGAGGTGTCCTCATTTGAGTAGTGCCGTTAGAGAGGGGTTCCTCTGTATATCACCCCTGCAAAAGCTGCCAATAACTAGATACCTATCTATATATAAACAATGGCACCGAAACTAGTTCTGATCATAGGCCAGACCATGTGGGAGCAATCATTAATTTGGACGACCCTGTAGGCTCCCTTCATGGGCCAAAGACATTATGCCCTAGTTGTTTGCCACAGAGTAAGTTCTGAACTCTGACCCTGGAGACTGTGTGGTGAGGAGGGGAACCACGGCAACGGGGAGGTGTGTGGGGAAGGTGCTGGAGGAGGAGGGGGAGGGAGGAGAGGAGGGACGAAGGGACGGCTCCACTACCAAACTATCCAGAGACACTGGCACTGGATTCACCTGTCAGAGAAAGATATGCAGCAAATTTTGAAGAACTATCTGAGGTCCCCACCAGTTACATCACACACCTGACAGAGGATTTGGTAGGCGTGTGTAGTGAGATCAGGACAGGGAACTTGCCGCAGAGCCCATCGCCCGGCTGCCGAGTGGAAATGGAGCTCGGCCACGTTGGCGAGGTTTGAGCTGAACGTTCTGAAGTCGATGGAGCGACCGAGAGAGGAGTCTCGCTGCACCGTCACACCTCCCTGGATCACCAGGAGGAGGATGTCCACGCCGTGGGTCTCTGGAGCCTCCCCCACAGCTGGAGCTGAGGCTGCGGGGTTGGCGAGAGAGGAAGGGGAGGAGGCAAAAGATTAAGATTCTTGTAACTTTGTTTGAAACAATAGGAAGTGTGTCTATTGCATAAAACTTGACACATGAGACCAGTATATACATTTATTGAAGTAAGAATTTGTCACAATGTCGCGTCGTGTATCTAGTGGTGCTACTCTGTACAGACTCTAACCCATGTCTTCTCCAGAAGATATGGAGTTCATGGAGGAGGAGAGGGGGAGGGAGTCAGTTTCTTGTCCCTGAGCCTCTTCGTACTCTTCCTCGGAGTCCTCAGCCCCACTTGCCGTCTCTAGAGGGACAGGAGATGAACAAGAGTATGCTGAGAGGAATGTACTAATATAGGAGAACAGAGTCATCTGAACAGAGTGAGCCCACCCAGTCCTCTGAACTCTACGATAAGAAACTAGTTTTACGAGCAAAGTGCAGCAGCACTATTACCATACCGTCGTCATGTTATACACATTTGGAAAACCACACAAACTTTGAACATGGTATGTTTGTTCACCAAAAACCTTGCATTCGTTCTGCAGCCACCGTGAATTAATTGTTCTGGTGACGAATATTACTTTGATTTCTCAAACATAAACTGTACCTTTTGTACTCCCATTCTGTCACTGACTGCCTTTCATTTCTACACCCAACTACCTTTGTACTGCAATCTAATACACTTTGATTTCCTAACAATAACTGTCATCTTTGTCCCATCTTATCTCTGTCCTATTGTACTAGCAGGTACAGGGGAGGGTCTCTTGGTCTTGTTTTGGTACAAATCCACTTTTGTAGGAGAGTACGTAAAGATCAATGAAACGCTCTTCGAGCAAACAACAATAAAGATTGTAAGTGATGTAATGTTACGTAACCACATACCCAGAGCGTCAAAGAACTCGAGGTCTGATTCCGAGTCGCTGTGGC
>CASHTH010003623.1:0-29267 GCA_030341885.1 Geodia barretti
CAAGTGGTGGAAGCGTGCCTTTTTTCTTTCTTTTTGATGCAGCTGTAGTCCAGCTACACGTTATACCGCCAGCAACAACATCAACAAGGTGGCACTCTGACGCACGAGCAGTTCAGAATCGAGCTAGCTAAAGACCTCCTTGCTGCTGCTAACAGCACGTCACAGGCCCCACCTACTTCTCCCTCTTCTTCGTCACGTGGACACAGACAAGAGGTACTCAATCCTCAGTGTCGCCTGCACGAACGACATTTTCCTGGCCAACTCTGAAGACAGCGACAGGAAAGCAGATCCAGCACGACTGCAACGTTTGCAGCAAACGTAAGGGCAGAGGGAGGAAAACAACGTTCTGCTGCAAACAGTGCCAGCTCCCGATGTGTGTGGTGTCGTGCTTTGAACTGTACCACACAAAAGTAGACCCACAACGTTACCTGTAGTAGTAATATGTAACCCCTGCATTACCTGTAGTCTATATGAAAGACCTACCGCTTGCAGGGGGCGTGTCTCCTTGCTTTGGATACGACTCTTCGGCAGGTAAGCTGGTCAGTGAATCAGGCTGAGAGACTGGTAGAGCGCTAGCAGACGTTAGCAAGTTTTAGGAGAAAAGGCTATTTGTTGTCATGGTTGTCATGGAAACGATGTAATACGCGTGCGCACCAAGTTTCACCTCCATGTGTGCTACAGTTAGGAAGTTTGAGGAGTGAAGAAGTAATTTTAAAGAAAAGTGCCTGAGGCTATTTGTTGAAGTAAAGTGCATGAGGCCTTTTGTTGTTGTAGTTGTCATGGAAACGATGTTACACACATGCGTACCAAGTTTCATCTCCATGTGTGATACCGTTAGCGAGTTTGAGGAGTGAAGAAGTAATTTTAAAGAAAAGTGCCTGAGGCTATTTGTTGTTGTGGTCGTCATGGAAACGATGTTACACACATGCGTACCAAGTTTCATCTCCATGCGTGGTACCGTTAGCGAGTTTGAGGAGTGAAGAAGTAATTTTAAAGAATGTGCCTGAGGCTATCTGTTGTTGTTGTCGTCATGGAAACGATATAATACACATGCGCATCAAGTTTCACCTCCATGCGTGCTACAATTAGCAAGTTTGAGGAGTGAAGAAGTGGTGTTAAAGAAAATGCCTGAGGCTTTTTTCAAACAAAATGTGGTCGTCATGGAAATGATATAGTAGGCATATGTACCAAGTTTCATCTCTATGTGTGCTACCATTGCAGAGTTTGAGGAGTGAAGAAGTAAATTTAAAGAAGAGTGCCTGAGGCTATTTGTTGTTGTTTACAAACATGTATTGTTGTGATTTTGATGTTGGTAATTGAATACATTATGTCTACAATGTTTCGTTCACATAGCTCTTACCATTTGTGAGTTATACTGACACATGCGATCCCATTATAATGTATTGCCTGGGGCTATTTGTTGTTGTTTACAAAGAAATAAGTATGACCAGTCTCTTCGGGTCACTGATATCACAAAATTTCATTACTATATGTTATTACTAAGTACGGTAGTACTTAGTATACAAGTACATTAAAAATGCTGCGAATTTAAAAAAGAGGCATATAGGGATGGTATAAAAAGAAAGGGAGACAAGATAGGGATGGGATATGTACATGAAGCATGGTTAATGAACAGATTTGAGTACGCTGACACCCCCAACCCCATCACACAATCCCTATATTGTTGCCTGGTGTGCTACTCTTATAGGGGCTAAAGGTTACTAAAAGCAAGCATTCTTTCACCGTGTCCCTGTTTGTTTTTATACGGCCCAATTGCCTCTTAAACTCCACTTGGACTCTATAACGGTGTTGGTTACTCAGTAGTGTATTGTAAGTTCTGAGTATTGTATTGGTGAATGTTTAATACTTCACCTAGGCAACAATATAGGGATTGTGTGATGGGGTTGGGGGTGTCAGCGTACTCAAATCTGTTCATTACCCATGTTTCATGTATCCCATCCCTATCTTGTCTCCATTTCATTTTATACCATCCCTATATACCTCTGTTTTTATATTCGCAGGATTTTTAATTTACTTGTCTCCACTCATTTTTATATACTACTACGTATTATCTCAGTGGAAAAGCCCCTATAAAAATTACTATGCATGTTGTCGTCATGGAAATGATGTGCATACCATCTTTCATCTCCATGTGCTGCTGTTAGCAAGTTTGAGGAGTGAAGAAGAAATTTTAAAGGAAAGTGCCTGAGGCTAGTTGTTGTTGTTTACAAACATGTATCGTTGTGATTTTGATGTTGGGAATTGAATACATTATAGTGCCACAAAGCATAAACTGCCAAAAATATAAATATTCATACGTAGCGTAGGAAGCGTTTTTTCCCCTAGCAACAATTCAGTATTACTTTTGCTGCATCATGCGCTTTCGTATAAAAGACAAATTGCCTTGTTTGGTGATGTTCGCGTCGTTGCTATGGACAGACCAATCAGATGGCAGATCTAGCGTCACGGTTTCTAATTAACGCACACCCCAGTTCGCTGCCGTTGAGTGATTGCGTTGCGCCGTCTGGGGGTGCCGTCAGCGCATAGAGAAAGAATATGCCCTGGCCTTCTAAGCGAAAACGACAGCTTGAAAACGCTCGACATACCAAGCGCCAGAAGCAGCAACCTGGAAATCCAACGGAAGAGCGGCAAGATCGTGAGGCTGAAGGTGATGTGCTCAACAGGGAAGATCGCGAGCCTGAACCTGATTTGTCCGACCGGGACGGGGAGAATCCTGAGCCTGAAGGTGATGTACCTGACGGGGCAGATCCTGAGCTTGAAAGTGACGGTGTTGTGAACGACGGGGAGGTTCCTGAGACAGAAGGTGAAGTGCCCGACAGGGATGTTATGGGCGATTATGCTAGAGATTGGGTGAATGGTTTGGACAGAGATGACTTAAGGGCCCTGTCTGTTCTTTTGCACTATCTTCTGGTGTGTCTCTTGCAACTGGGAGCAACCGATGCCTCGAAATTGATTGCTGATGTAGTTGGGAAGTGTGAGAGGACAATTCGTGACTGGAGGGCTACGTTTATTGCTAATAAGGGATCATTTCCGGACACTATGCAGGGTAGATACCAAAGAACCGGTGTCCTCTGGCATAACGAAGAATTGAACGAACTGGCCACCAGATATGTACGAGAGAAACGTGTTGTCAAGGGGAAACCAAATTTGAATCTGCAATCATTCACAGTTTGGGTGAACACTGTGCTTTTACCCAATCATGCACTTGACCCTGGTTTTCCATGAAAGATAAGCTGTGAAACTGCTAGGAAATGGTTACACAAACTAGGATTCAGTGTGATTGATGCCAAAAAAGGAACTTACGTGGATGGCCATGAGCGATCAGATGTGGTGGAATATCGTGCACAGTTTCTCAGGAAGATGGTAGCATTAGCATTCCTCAATCGGGAGAACGCCCCAACTCCCGAAGCCAAACTGGCACTTCCAGAGGATCTAGACACTCCACCAGCTGAAGTTCTTGCCAAGACCATAGTGCTGTTCCATGACGAATCCACCTTCCAGGCCAACGACTGTGAACGTACTCGGTGGGGCACCAAGAACGATCACATGCTTGTTCCAAAGAGCAGGGGAGCGGGAATAATGATCTCAGATTTCATCTCTGAGGAAGATGGGTATCTCCGCCTGACTGATGAAGAATTTGCTGCTGGTTGCAAAAAGTATCCCCGACTGAAACAGTTTGCCAGGGGGTCTATTGAGTATGGGGAGAACCGCGACGGTTATTGGACTTCGGAGCGCTTTCTCGAGCAACTCAAGGACTCTGTCCAAATTGTTGAGTGGAAGTATCCCCGTGAACAAGGTTACAAAGTCACTTGGATATTTGACCATTCAAGCTGTCATGGAGCGTACGCAGACGATGCTCTTCTGGCGAACCGGATGAATGCAAAACCCGGTGGAAAACAAGCGAAGTTACGAGACACTGTGTGGGAGGAAAAAGTCCAGCGAATGGTATTCAATGTTGGTGTACCTAAGGGACTCATTCAAGTTTTAAAGGAAAGAGGAAGATATCGTAATGGAATGAAATTGAATGAGATGAGAGCGGAGATATCGGGACACCCAGACTTTAAAAACGAAAAGACCAAGATCGAGCACTTTCTCAATGGAAAGGTTATGGCTGCATTTTCCTACCCAAGTTCCATTGCGAACTGAACGCAATCGAACGATGCTGGGGGCAGGCCAAGCGTTACACACGTGCTCATTGTAATTACACAATTGCTGGTCTCCGGAAGAATGTGCCACACGGTCTGGATTACGTTACAGTTGATAACATCAGGAATTAGTCAAGGCACTACATGTTCGGCTATTTACAGGGTGTTGCAGGTGGCAGGAGGGCTGGGATGAGGCCCTGCGTTGCACTTCTACGTTGTCAGGCAACAACTCCGCCATATCGACGAATTCCCCCGCCAGATCTTAGCGACCAGCTTGTGCGGGATTGGAGGCAGGCCTTCGCTTAAGATGAAGGGCCTGCTCACGCCCGACTTGGGCTCGACCACGACCTGGTCCACCGACTTCGCGCCTGCAGAGGGCGTCGCTCCCTCTGGGGCTGCCGTTGACCCACCCACAACACTAAGTCCCAATCCGGCAACACTCTCGGCACCTGGCATCTCACCCAGACCGACCAGGTGGCAACTTGAGGAGTTGGTTAAAAAAATGAAACAAATTTACAAGTTGCATCGGAAAGTTGGAGTTGATGAGTGAAATTTTATAATTGATTTTTTTTACTTTTCTGTAACTTTCTTGCATATAACATTAGTAGTATGTTTTGTAGCGAGATCTTATTGGTTGTGTTTTATGAAGATTTTTTAGAGTTTTCATGAATATTAATTAGAATAAAATCAGCAACAACAAAATTGCAACAAATGACTCTGTAGAAGGATTGTCCTACCTACCATGAAAAAGGGAAAAATCATAAACTATGGCTACAGTGCGTTCCTCTCCCAGTGAAGTTAAAAATAGTATCACCGAGAGGGAATTAGGTAATATGATATCACTTGCTAAAAAAACGATTTTCTTCCAGTCCAGATCCACAGTGCTGCTTAGTATATAGTAGTAGTTGACATAGTCCGTCACACCAGCCCCACCTTCCTCCTGCAAGCGGTAAAAATATTCATAGACTACCGCAATTTGGCAGACTATGGCTTGTGGCACTATATGGAATCTTCAGCTCATCTGATGCGTCGCATCCATCGAACCGACAAGAGAACTCTCACCTAAAAAGGAACCCCCCTCCATTTTCAATGGTCTGGAAGGAGGGTGAGTACACGATCGAGTTACGAGACAATGCAGAGTCATGTTCTCTTTCCACACCCCAACGAGTGGCAATCCCCATTCTCAACTGCGTACGCCAAGAGTTACAGAGGATATAAGGGGCTAATCAAAGACTTGCTCAGGGAGTTGCTGCACAAAGACCCAACCCTCTTCAGGGCTGGTCGGGCCGACGCGACCGAACCTGCGACCGAGAGAGCAGAGAATACCGGTAAGTTTTCCCGACTTGTTTCCTGGGTTCCCAGTCATCATTTGTCGGTTAGAGAGTCGGTCGGCAGCCGCTTCTCCTCCGCATTCACGGCCACGTGGATAATGTGGGCGGGAACGGCAGAGGCAGAGCCTCCGCGAACAGTCGCGGGGCGCGGGTCAGTTGGCAGTGGCGGGTCGCAGTTCGGGCCAGGATTACCGTGGTCGCTGTTCTTCCCCTGCAGGGGTCGGTCTGGGTGAGATGCCAGGTGCCGAGAGTGTTGCCGGATTGGGACTTAGTGTTGTGGGTGGGTCAACGGCAGCCCCAGAGGGAGCGACGCCCTCTGCAGGCGCGAAGTCGGTGGACCAGGTCGTGGTCGAGCCCAAGTCGGGCGTGAGCAGGCCCTTCATCTTAAGCGAAGGCCTGCCTCCAATCCCGCACAAGCTGGTCGCTAAGATCTGGCGGGGGAATTCGTCGATATGGCGGAGTTGTTGCCTGACAACGTAGAAGTGCAACGCAGGGCCTCATCCCAGCCCCTGTCCCAGAACTCGTCGGCGTCTTCGCCACAGTCCAAGAGTCGCAGGGAAATCCCAGATTTGCTGAGCTGGGTCCAGTGCTTCGGCACGTACATGGCGGTGTTGACCAGCAAATTTCCGGGGAAGTTGAAGCATCTCCTGGCCTACCAGACATTGATTATCCGCGAAGCTCGGCGGTGTGGTGGCAAGGGTTAGTTGGCTTATCACTCTTACTTCCGACAACAGGCGGTCGGAGACGGCTCCGTGGACTGGTCCAAACTTAACCAGTCGCTTTATGCCGTAACCTTTATTGCTCAAGGCGAGCGAGTGAAGGCTGGGTGCTGCACCCTCTGTCTGGAGAGCGATCACCCAAACGAGCTGTGTGCATTGTATGCCCCACCCATTAAGTCCTCAAATTTCGCGAGAAGGGATCGGGCTCCGACAGACTCGAGGGAGCAGAGTCGGAGCAAACGTCCTCCGTGTTTTGCCTGGAATCAAGGAGACTGTTGTTTTCAGTCTTGCAAATACCGCCATGTGTGCGTGAACTCTGCGGATGATCACAGAATTACCCAGTGTTAACTCTACGTGAACACAGCAAGACACCTCGGGAGCCCAGGACCCGGGCTCTGAATGACAGCAACTGAGGCGGTGGCTGGCCAGAGCGGAGGCCAATGGAGCCTTTCCATAATGCTGGACATTAGTGACATGTTATTATGGTGTTGTGTTGGTTATCATGATGACTTTGGGGCACATGTGGGGGGTGCCTGTAGCCAAGTGCAGATAATTACCTGGTGATTCCACGCAGGGGCGGGGTCGTGCTGCAGTTGTGTTCTGGCGGGGGACAGGACAGTATCGGCGGACGGGTCTTACATGTACATGGACGACCTGAGCAGGATTGACACCGCCCAAAAGAATTCCGCCGGGTGTGGACATGGTGAACACTCCACTGCGGTGGTCGGAGTGGGAGAGGGAGCTGGCTAGTCACTCCGACCTCAAGTTCTCAAGCTATATCGCCGAGGGGGTCAGAGAAGGTTTTCGTGTCGGCTTTGACCATTCTGTCAACCTTGCAGGAGGTCGCCCCTCTCCCAATATGCGTTCTGCCATTGACCACCCAGACCCGATTGACCAGTATGTAACGGAGGAGCTGCATGCAGGCCGGATGCTGCGGCTGCCACCGGGCACAGTGGGGATCCATGTGAGCCATTTTGGGGTAATCCCAAAGCCACACCAACGAGGGAAGTGGCGTCTCATCACAGACCTATCGTCACCAAAAGGGTGGAGTGTGAACGACGGTGTAGCACCATCTCTGTGCTCTGCCTCGTACGCCTCCGTGGACGATGCAGTAAGATGCATCTTGTCGTTGGGGGTGGGAGCGCTATTGGCAAAGTTTGACATGGCGAGTGCCTATCGCACCGTCCCGGTTCACCCAGTGGACAGAATGCTGCTCAGGATGCGGTGGCGGGAGACCTGCTGGTGGACGGCGCACTCCCGTTTAGGCTGAGGTCCGCGCCGAAGATATTCACTGCCGTGGTGGACGCTCTGTTGTGGGGGCACGGGGTTATACACAATATGCATTATCTGTATGACTTCCTGATTTTAGGCCCCCCTAACACAAGGTCCTGTCACCAGGACCTCTCTACCAGCTTGGATCTCTGCGATCGGTTGGGATTTCCAATTGCTAGGCACAAGCTGGTGGATCCATCCGCCTTACTGTCGTTTTTAGGGATACAAGTCGACACTGTCTCCGGCACCCTCAGTCTCCCTCCAGAAAAGCTAGCTCGGCTGGTGACAGGGAGTTGGAGAGGACGGAAGTGTTGTCGTAAGTGGGAGCTTCTCTCCACAATCAGTCAGCTCCAGCGGCTGGACGTTCCTACGTTGGATGATTGACCTGTCCTCCTCTGTGATTGGTTATGATCATTGGGTGTGGTTGAACTGCGGTTTCCGGTCAGACCTCCTGTGGTGGGAGCTGTTTCTGGAGCGGTGAAATGGAGTGGCCCTCTGTATGAGCCTCGTCACACGCGTCGGGAGGGCTTCCATCACGTCGCGACGCATCCGCAACAACCCACCTGCAAGAACACCTGTGCAAACTAGCTGGGCGGCCATACACATGCACACATGGCGCGAGCGTTGCCATGTTCCTTTGACTTCGCCTACTAAGGAAAGGGTCTGGGGACGAGACTAGGGATGGCCGTACCTACAGTACGCATGCGTTGCTATGTTGCTTTGACATTGCAGCTTGCTGCTCTGTAAGTGCAACTTGCCTCGGGATAACTGTACGGAGACTCACCAGCCTAGCGAGAAATACTAAACTCAGTGAAGGCCAATTCCCAACCCTCCCTCCTGCCTCAGGAGTTGGTGGAGGCTCTGGTGCTACAGCAACCGGATTGGACATCCGAGATTTGGAGGTCTGCTCTGCATTCTACTTTTCGCACGGATTAGCGGGATCCTTCCAGCGTACGTACAGGTCTGGGGAGAGGCGTTTTCTACGCGTCTGTGTTTCATGTCATGTCACTCCGTTACCGGCCTCCGAGGACATTCTATGCAAGTTTGTGTCTCATCTCGCAGAAGCACCATACCATCAAGACTTATTTATCAGGCGTGCAGTATTGTCACATTACGTCGGGTTTTCCTGACCCGTTACGGAATTCGCATATGCCACGACTCGACTATACCCTTAGAGGCGTGAAGCGGGTCCAGGCCCAGAAAGGCGGGACCCAGCCGTCGCGCCTGCCGATTACCCCATTGCTCCTACGGCTAATGAAAGGCGTGTGGGCCCCTTCCGCGGGACAGGACGAGAAGATGATATGGGCGGCCTGTTGCATGGCCTTCTTCGGCTTCCTGCGGATCGGGGAGATGACGGTTCCGGACGGGAGCAGTTTTGATCCGAGTGTGCACCTGGGAGTCAGCGACATCACTGTCGATAACGCGAAGTCTCCATCACTTCTGCGCATTATGATAAAACAGTCAAAAACGGACTCCTTCCGCAAAGGGATGGAGCTGTATATCGGTCGTGCCAACTCGCATTTGTGTGCCCCGTAGCCGCGGTCCTCAGTTATTTGACCTGTAGGGGCTCGGGTCCGGGTCCACTTTTCGTGCTGGAGGGCGGCCAGGGGCTGACGCGGAGTCGTTTTGTATCGTTGGTGAGGTAGGCACTAGACAAAGTTGGCGTAGACCAGGCGGCCTATTGTGGGCATAGTTTTCGTATCGGGGCCGTGACGACGGTAGCAGCACATGGCATCGAAGACAGCGTGATAAAAACACTGGGGAGATGGGAAAGTCTCGCGTACTTGCAATACGTCCGTATCCCGAGGAGGCAGCTACTGGGGTACTCCAGCCTACTTGGGACTAGGGAGTCGAACACACCTTCGCGGTAGCAACTCCCCTGGTGAACCTAGGCTCCGTGTAGTGTTCTGTTGTTTTGTTCAACATATTTCGGTTTCAATTTGTTTTTAGTGTGTGTGTGGGTGTGGTGTGTGGGTGTGGTCCGGGAGAGTTTCTTTGGGGGAGGGGCCCCTTCGGTCCCTCTTTGGGCAGGGCTGGTAGGCATCCTGGCGTTGCCAGTCGCCTTCTCCAGCGCTCCTCCAACTCGGAACTCCCCCTTGTCGGGATGCTTCCGGGAGGGCGGGGCCTCGCCTTCCCGAACACAATTGCCACTCTCCACACCCATTAAGGGTGGGCTCTCGTTGGATGCTGGTACAAAGCCCCGGTAAGCAGTTAAATATGGTTTAAATGCCTGCCCTTTAGACCAAGTTAACTGCGGCGCGGGCTGGTCAAGGCGGCGCGCATGCGCGGGTCACTTCGGCACGAGGGAGACGTTAGTGCAGTGAACTCGACATCAGCAGCGGACTGGTCTTCTTTTTCTTTCTTTTCTTCTTTCTCTGGCATATCATGCCGTGAACGTGTCGGACAGGGCTGGCGGCGTCCCGGCATTGCCGATCGCATTCTCCAGCGCTTCTCCCCCTCGGAACTCCCCCTTGTCGGGATGCTTCCGGGAAGGTGGGGCCTCGCCTTCCCGAACACAACTGCCACTCTCCACACCCATTAAGGGTGGGCTCTCGTCGGATGCTGGTACAAAGCCCTGGTAAGCAGTTAAGGAGGAGTTGGGAGTTATAGCCAAAGTCCGGAGTGGTGCTCCAGCATGGTGGTGGTACCAAAGGGTAACTCAAAAGTCCGGATATGTGTTGACCTCACCTACATCTCAAAAGCCATGACTTCGACCGAGAGGAGATATGCCCAAATTTAAAAGGAGGCATTGGCCTTCACATGGGCCTGTGAGAGATTATCCGACTATCTGGTGGGCATGAGTTTCCGTATCCAGACAGATCACAAACCTCTAGTGCCTCTGTTCAGCTCAAAAAACCTGGAGGAACTCCCATTGCGAGTACAGAGGTTCCGAATGAGGATGATGTGTTTCCAGTTCACGATAAGCCACGTCCCGGGGAAGGAGCTAACCATTGCCGATGCTCTTTCCCGAGCTCCAGTTTGTACACACAGTGAGAGAGACGAGCTGCTTCATATCGAAACAACAGCCTATGTGGACTTTGCGATTCGTCACCAGATTGTGGAGTACTGCCGGTCAGGCTGGCCGGAGAAGTCATCTCTTCCGCCGGAACTGAAGCCCTACTATCCAGTGGCTGCAGAGCTGACTGTACAGAACGGTCTCATACTCTGAGGTGGACGGATGGACATACCACCTCCGATGAGAAAGGACATACTACGCAAGATCCACACTGGTCACCAGGGGATCACAAAGTGCTACGAGAGGGCCAGACAGTCGGTTTGGTGGCTGGGACTCTCAAAGCAGTTGGAGGGGCTCGTTCACTCATGTGAAGACTGTCTAAGAGCTCAGAGACAGAGACCCCAACCTCTCAGTCCTACTCCACTACCTGACCTTCCATGGCAGAAAGTAGCCAGCGATCTTTTTGAATGAAATCAGGCTGTATATATACCTGCTAGTCGTGAACTACTTCTCCAGGTATATTGAAATAGCTCGCCTCCAACGACCAACCACTACTGAAGTGGTCACCCATCTCAAAAGCATATTCGCCAGACATGGGTTCCAGAGACATTGGTCTGTGATAACGGACAACAATATGCCTCCAGAGAGTTCAGCGAGTTTGCAAAAGACTATGAGTTTCGACACATCACAAGTAGTCCATACTACCCACAGGCGAATGGGTAGGCAGAGAGGGCAAACACATACTCAAAGAGGATGGCAATCCCTACAAAGCCCTTCTGGCGTATCGGTCTACTTCATGGGAAGAATCCTCCGTACTTAAGTTCCAACAACACGTGAACAGCGGAGACCACGGATCCTGGATCCCGGATATCGGACCTCAGAGCAGTGAGAAGACGTGACAAAAAGAGTTGTACCACAGAAGCCCTAGAAATCAAAGGCACCACACGCAGTGTATGCGCACTAAGACAACTCATTAGTATGCATGCCATGGTGTATGGTGTGCTGACTCAGCCATACACTCACATGGTGGTGTATGAGCTCTCATAGACCATGGCATGCATACTAATAAGTTGTCTTAGTGCGCATTCCTGTGGTACAAATTGGTTACACTACACCCACTCGACGGTTTAGTGCATACACTAACCTATATTAAGACACGTCAGAAAACAGACTTTGACTCTCGCCATGGGGCCAGACAGCTGCCACCTCTGCAACCGGGAGATCGAGTCTGGATATCTCGGAAACACAAACGGAGGGAGAAGTCCAGAGAGAGGTAGCACCTCAATCATATGAAGTGGAACAAGATGAAGGTTCCCTCCGTCGGAACTGGAGAGATCTCATTCGTTTACCGAGCTCAGGGGGAAGACCAGTCTGAGTCTAGTGACTATGTTCAACAATCCGACTCGAACGTATCGACCTCCAACGAATCGAACTCAACCGAATCGAATTCGAACGCACAACCTACGTTACACCAGTGTAGCCGTACCTCCCAACCACCCGAACAGCTTGACCCTAGCTGGTCTAACTGAAACTGAACACTGGTATCTTATGTGTATGCATGTGCATGACTAAAGAAGGGGAGATGTAGTATGAGTATACATTGCGTATGTATGTATGTCTGTATTTGTGCGCATGTGCAGATAGTCAATATAAGTGTATGTGCGAGGGTGATTTGGAGTTTTTGTGCTAATCTCGTGTCTGCCTGCCGGGCTAGCCATCGAACACTACTACAAACACCACACATGTGTACCACAAGTTTTTGTTTTTGTGAATGTAGGCTACAAATACTTAATTTAAAGGGTTTACTGGAAAATAGGCCAATGTGAAGAGGATCAACATACAACTGCTAATACGTACATATGTGGGGCAAAACACTAACATGAAGACACGAAAGTCACACATTTTTGGCTAGAGAGCGCGAGCAGTTTTTTATGCGTGTCTTTAGAATCACGTAAATACAACCTCACTGTATGTGCAGCGTCCGTCCCCGCACACTCGCAGGATATACCGCATTCATAGGACTTGCTTCGATCACAAATAATAGGACCACATGGATCACGTGATTAACTATCAGTGCATTTCTCCTGCATTAAAGCTCTGGGTGGTAACTGTATGAGTCGATGCTTATGGATAAACACATCTAAAACAGTCAGACAAAAGTAGCAGACATTGGTCCATGAGACACAGAAGTGGAAATTCTTTTGCCCGACCTTCCCTTCTAAAAATGTACTAGAATGCATGTTTCCTACTGTACAAATCCTCTTACTATGTACCAGTCCAAGTATACAGCATATATCAACAGCATTTATATGTTGCAGTGCCCAGACAGGGCAGCATGAGCGCTGCAACAGATTTATTGGACGTTCCTAAGCAACCGACATGTATGGACACCTCTCACCACTGTCTGGAGTGTGAAAAATGAATGAGTACACAGTAATTAACCCTCGGCGCGCATGCGCAGCGAGGGTTACAGTACTTATTCTCTCCGTCTGTCTGTCCGTCTGTCCGTCCGTCCACGTTTTCTGCCACATCGCGCGACAAACAGGTAAAATAGCGACACCAACGTGTTCAGCGCTACACCCGCTTCATTTTGTAAAAGTGCCGCATTCAGAAGTTATGGCATGAAACCCAAGTGAACAAGCCAATATGCAAATTAGCACAGGCTTACCTCGACCGGGTCCGCTTGCTCTGTGTACCTTGGAGGCACAAGAAGTCACAACGAAGGGCGTTTATCGACTCCCGCATGCTATCTACTACTGTAGCTAGCCCGTGTCAGACTCTTCGCGAGCTACTCCGCGAGTAAACGCATACTACAAATAGCCCAGCCCATCAATTAGCTGTACCGCGCATGCGCAGTTTGCCGAGGGTTTTGCACTTTAGTGCTTTTCGTTTCATTTGGGTATATACACTTTTTATTTGGGTACCCAGTTTTCATTTGGGTGTATACACTTTTAATTTGGGTATATACCAAGTTTTTCCCAATGGGATAATACTCCAAATTTCAATCATTGTGTATTGTTTTTGTTATTCAAGGTGTTTAACGCGGCAATATTTTGTCATTATGGAAAACTTCATGATGCAATCCAAATAAAGTGTGCAAATGAAAACTGGGTACCCAAATAAAAAGTGTATATACCCAAATGAAAACTGGGTACCCAAAAAATGTGTGTACCAGAATGAGAACTGGGTACCCTAATAAAAAAAGTGTGTACTCAAATGAAAAGACCATACCCGAATAAAAACACACCATACCCAAATGAATATACGGTACACCCTAATTGAGCGACTGCACCCCATGTGTAATTTTGACACTGATCTCCCCCCATAACCTTCACGTTCCCAGAAAATTGAAGTAGCGCGTTAGTGGGTGTGGCACTGGTGTTACATAACAACATCGACAATAGCATGTTCGACTCAACTGTACCATCAACACAGGCAGACCTGCAGCAAATCTTTCCATACGAGAAAATCATCTAGCATCCCAGTACGGAGATCGTTCGCGCACTCACAGTGACAGCCGCCCGTTTCACCAGCTTCCCTGGCTTTCTCCTCTCCAGAATCCATGCATTCCTCCTACTTCATAATATTTCCACGTTTCACGCTCGGAGTTGCCGAGAAGAACGATGGACAGACGGACGGAACGACGGACGGACACACGCACACACACACACACAGACCAACTACAACAACCCTCGCTGCACATGCGCGCAGGCGAGGGTTAACTAGCAGGGTCCAGGCAGTCTCTTGGCTATTGCTCATTCACTACGTATGCGCAATAACATAGCATGCACAATAACGTAGAAGGCTGTGGTGAGGGTGAATAATCCCAGAAAATTAGCGTGGCGGCATGCCTCACTACCACCGCGCTGTGGGGAAAACCCTGTTGTGGTGGAGCTGTTGCCCCGCGCACGCCTAGGGGGACAGCAATTGCCGGTACAATTCCCCGTAACCACCGTTCATACACGTGTCGGTTGCTTAGGAACGTCCAACAAATATACACACAGACCATGCATACATGCACAAGAATCTCACAATACTGTTTCATAGGAGACAAAATTACAGCTGCACACAAGACCTACATGTCCTAGTAAGCGTTTATAACATCCATGAATGTACATGCCAAGTAGTACTTGATTATATACTGTCATACTTTTGCTAAAAAATAAATGTCTCAACAACTCGAGGTAGAAAGGCAAAGCAAGGCAAACAAGTCAACTACATGCATGAATGCTATACCATCCAACTCACCACTCAGTAGCTCAGATTTGATCTTGGCACATCTGCCATACACATCCACTGCTCCCCACAGATGGTTATTTACTGGCAGACCAGACGCTACCTTTAAATAATATGTGGAAAAGGAAGAGAGACGAGATAGGAATGTTATGTAAGGAATGGTATATATAATTATGTACACATTGTGAGCATGCTGACACTCCCCGAGCCCGTTATGCTACCTTTTTCACGTGGAGTCCATTGATGAACACATGAAGATCACCACTAGCAGTGAGAAGAAGTCCGACTGTTTGATGACGTTTGAGAAACTCGATATTAGGAAGATCCGAAGACACATTCCTCCCATTGTGCGATAATGATGTGCCCCTATAGAGCCACTCATGGGGTCCAGACCTTTGGAATAGGAGTTCAAAAGGCACCACTTGAGGTAGAGTGGCAGTCACTCCAACAGTCTGTTAGAAAATATGTAATCACATCACATAATTATCATGTACAAATAGCACTGTCACTGACTAGGAAAATTAATTAGCAACTCCCAATAATGCTGATGTTAGGTATTTACTAATGTAATCACTGAAATGCAAACCCTCGGCGAACTGTGACGCGCACGTGTAAGTAAACGCATGCGCCGTACCACTAATTGATGGGCTGGGTTTAGCTTTAGCTGTTACTCGTGGTCTCTTGCCAGCTCGCGCAGAGTCTGACGCGGGCTAACTACACTACTAGATAGCATGCGAGAGGCGATACACGCCCTGCGTTGCATCTTCTGGTGCCTCCGAGATACGCAGAGCACGCGGGTCGATCATGCCGTAGTAAGCCGTTGTGTATTTGCATATTGGCTTTTTCGCGCTCTAGCTTTGCAACGGAGCATTTTCAGAGAAAACTGTTCGAAATTTCTGACATTCATTGCCCGTTTAGTAGGTGGTATCCTTTGTGAGACGAACAAACACCCGAGAAGTGAGATTGAGAGTAACAGACACAAAGACACACAGACCCAAGTACCGTAACCCTCGCTGCGCATGCGCGCCGAGGGTTAATAATTGAGAATGAGACACATACAGTACATGTATTGTTATACACTATGAAATAGGCAACGAGGTCGCAAGGTGTACCTAACTACACAACTACTAGTATACTTTCGTATTTTAGAATAAGGAATCCTAGTGAGACATGTGACTCTAATGAATATCTTTGACACACCCACCGTTACATGCCATAGTGGCAAAGCCTTGTGGGGATGATATCTCATTAGTTCAGAACCACAAGTGCTGTGCTCGTGGCAGCCTTTATAAACCCGTGATGCCAGAGAGAGAAGTTGTGGTAAGCTCTTCTGGTGAGGGCCAACAAGCCCGAAACAGCTGTCCTGAGCTCCACATCTTCTTTCTCTTGGCATCATATGGTCTAAACAGTAATAGACACAATCCTATCCTGTCACCATAATCAATTCTAGACATGGAGAAGACCATTAGGAATTTGTCGGCTGTATGTAGTATGTACGGCAAAGCATGGAGTGTGTGTCTGTGTGTGCAGTGATCACAAACAGTTGGTCCCTCTCTCGAGAGAGAGGTAGAGTGCAGTCAGATAGACTGGTGACCATGGAAGGTCTCGGAGTGTGTCTGGAGTGACAACTGACACTAAATCTCATTCCAGACTCTTCCAATGATGAGATAGACATGCACAACAAAGGCACTTGTACATCTGCTCTACTGCAGAAACAAGCTTAGTACATGTGAGAACTTGTATATTAAAATATGTCGTAGAAACTCACATTAACTTTATTGAGGTCGTTAATATACACCACACAACAAAAATTAAGTAAGTACAACTATACACCACACGACACGGAATAGTATTCCGGACCCAACATGCAGGCTTTGCAGTCCGGTCCTGAAGATTACCACACATTACATATCCCATTGCCTCGCCCTCTCCCCAGCCCGTATTCTCTCGCCTCTGCTGGCGGCCTCCGACCTGGCACCGTTACTGGTCTCTAATCCAAACAGGTTTCCAGAATTACATCCTTGGAACTCGATGGATCGAGGATCCGTCACTTCAGAGAGAGATCATTGAGTTCATACATCGTTTACATTCTTAACGTCGCCCTCACCGAATAATTGCCTACCCAATGGGCTACTCTCCTTCAGTGGAGGTCACAAAGAAGAAGAAGAAGAAGATGTACACGAGAGTGGGACACCAGATGCCCAGCCTAGAGAACTGGGTAGTGGGTAGCTCATTACCAAGGATCTCTCCTCTACCAAATGAAAAGCACTAAAGTGCAAACCCTCGGAGAACTGTGCATGCGTGGTATTGCTAATTGATGGGCTGGCCTATTAGTATACGTTTACTCGTGATCTCCCGCTAGTAGCTCGCAGAGAGTGTGACACGGGCTAGAGCATCCGGGAGTCGATACACGCCCTTTGTTGTGACTTCTTGTGCCTCCGAGGTACACAGAGCAAGCGGTTCAGGTCGAGGTAAGCCAGCGCTAATTAGCAAATCGCTTGTTCACTTGGTTTTCACGCCACAACTTCTGAACGTGGTACTTTTACGAAAATTCCCTATTTTAAAATGAAAAGCACTAAAGTGCAAACCCTCGGCGAACTGCGCATGAGCGGTATCGCTAATGGTGGGCTGGGCTATTGGCATTTACCCGTGGTCTCCCGCTAGTAGCTCGCGAAGAATCTGACACTGGCTAGCTTGTACAGTAGTAGATAGCATGCGGAAGTCGATACACGCCCTTCACTGTGGCTTCTTGTGCCTCCAAGGTACACAGAGCAAGCGGATCAGGTAGAGGTGGAGCCAGCATATCTACACATGCGCACCGCTTAATGATGGGTTGGGCCACGGAACTCGGTCCGTGACCGTGCCAGTTTGTCGCTGTCGAACGCAGTCGTTTCAGGAAAATCGCCTAATAATTTTTCAGGTTCGCGTAGTTCTGAAGCCGTTGGTATCGCTCATTAGCCACCTCGTGGCCTGTAGTGCCAGAATAAGCGTCGACACACACAGACAGACAGACAGACAGACAGACAATGCGCGCCGAGGGTTAATAAAGCCAGTGTAGCGCTGAACCCACTGGTGTCGCTATTTTACCTATTTGTTGCGCGTGGTGGCAGAAATCGTGGTAACAGACAGCCCAAGTATATACTGTAACCCTCGCTGAGCATGCTCGCCGAAGGTTAACAACAGAGTGAAGGAGAGGATGACATTTGTCCCACAAGGCTGTCATGTTCACAATTGGTAAGCAAGGTAAAGCCCAATATACCTAGTCTTCCGAATTGCACAATACATTTTATAAACAGATGCTCGGTAATATACATACAGTAATGTAGTAACACCTTAACCGAAAATGTATTCTTCAAGTCAGGCAACATGAGCTCAAAAGACATGATCACTAATATTAGATGAGGATCCTGCATAGCTACACAACATAATTATGCTCATTGGAAACATAATGTTACAACTGTAGCTTTGGAATACCATCATCGTGAAGCTGCGTTTGTATGTCTAACGCACCATATTATGCTGATATAGGAGACTTGGTATATACACATCCACTCACCAGTCCACTCAACAAAGTTATGGTAGTCTCGAGGACGGTGGTCTGCCACACCTGCCCTGGAGACAGGGGATGGGCTGTGTAACAGACACACTTGTATCTCACGGAATCAGGATCCCGCCGCTGGACGATGGTGTCACTACTTGAAAACACTGCTCTCTCTCCACACTTATTTGTATTGAGTGGAGCAGGAGTGTCGATCCAGTCAGAGACGTCCGCAGCCACCGACATCTCGAGAGAGACGTGTGGGAGGTGAGGTGTTTGTAGGAGGAGGGGCTTTCCCGGAGTGATGTGCGCTAATTGGAAACTCGCAGAAACCGACACCTGATTATATGCCGACTGCATAGAGTCGATCAACGGTTGTCCAAAGACTTTTGACAACTTGTAATTCCGTTGTAGATTCATTACCCTCGGCGCGCATGTGCAGCGAGGGTATAATACGGTAGTTGGGGTCTGTGTGTCTGTTACTCTACATCTCACTTCTCCAGTGTTGTCGTTCGTCTCACAAAGGATACGACCTACTTAACGGGCAATGAAGGTC
Source organism: Geodia barretti (assembly GCA_030341885.1). Taxonomy (NCBI): domain Eukaryota; kingdom Metazoa; phylum Porifera; class Demospongiae; order Tetractinellida; family Geodiidae; genus Geodia; species Geodia barretti. The sequence continues at coordinate 18,775 of CASHTH010003623.1, forward strand.
AGAAATTTGGAACATTGCAAAGCTAGAGCGCTTCCAGCATTGTAGCTATATACGGCTACTGCCATTTTTATCGCTGCGGAAAATGCGCATGCGGTTATAATCTTCTAATTAGCCCTACCACCATGGAGACTGAAGTGACAATCAGACGCAAAGTCCACTATATATGTCACAGTTGAGACTTTGAAGTATGAGAAACCTACCTCAACCCAAGCATGTACCTTGCCAGGTTTTTCAGACACCATGAGTCTGAAGTCTTCTTTTATTATCGGTGCACATTCAATTGCGTTTGAACCCCTGCTAGCTCTTGCAACAGACATGATTAGATATACATAATGTAACTGAACTGAGGAACGCGTTTGAACTGTCTATAGTGGAATGTTTGGTAATGGACAGACAGAGAGACAAACAGACATACATACATACAGACACACACGACAGTTACAGTAACTTACTGCAGTTGTCGTGTGTGTCTGTCTGTCAGTTACCAAACCATCGAGTTCAGTTACATTGTGCATATCTAGTCATGAGCCATGGCATCAATCATACAGAAGCACAGACCACTACAGCATTGTTTATTGTAGATGCACCAGTAATAGCTCCCTAAACATTCAAGATGGTGAGGAGCAGAGAGAAAAGAACAAATTAAACCAGCTTCCTTGCCAAAAATAAAATCAATTTTGCAGCTAATTATGCTGAGGCATAAACGCCATAAAAATTTAAGGGTTTGGTGGTGAGAAATGTCCTTGGTGAATCCTTGAGCCCCCTAAAGCAAGACTATAGCAGTGAATAATGGGAGGGTGGCCCCCTACTACAGTTATGGTGGTACTCAAGTGCACCTCATGCCTCGTACCTCTACCCCTGCTAAAGATGAACATGTGTTGGGAAAATTCAAACGTTTCTAGCAAAAACATTTTACATGCTACCACTTACGCCGCTTAGCAGCAGTCTCAGGCTCACGGTGATAATAGATTTGTTCATTCTGAACAAGAGCACTGCTAGGTCGAGGGAAGTAAGGCCTCTCTGTAGGTAGCTACATAGGCAGAGGAGGCCACTAACAGAGAAACTAAAGTAAAAGCCAAGGGAAGGAGAGTCAGATGCATCTTCTCTCTCTATCTTGGTGAGTCCCCTCAGTTGGTGTATGCCTCCAGAAGCTCTCTCTGCAATTTTTGCGATGCCGTTTCCTGCACTAAAACTATTTGCGGCCACATAGCATAATGTGCTCATTTCTCATTTTCTGCCTTAGAACTTCTGTTCAGATCTATATCCTCTTTGAACTGCAGCAAATGAAACTGACGAGTGGTCTTTCTCTCCTTTAGTACAATAATACAACTTGGAGAAAAAAAGCGGCACAATGTGTCAGAACATAACTCTTCTGACTTTTGGAACTCTTGTCTCTATCCATGTTGGTTACCAAATGTTGTAAATTTACACACCTCCAGAAACGTTAAGAAAACTCGCACATTTTGTTAACTTTGACAAGGTAAGCGTGTAAAATGGTGGCATATCTCATAAAACCACCCTCACCTCCTCCTCAGAAGTGGATAGTCACTCTGATGTGGCGGTCAGAGCTTTGATACTGTTTTCATCTACCCAAAAACAAAGCAAAAAGCTCCGGATTGAGTGAGACATGGCATAAATGTCTGAGCAGGCTGAAAGGCAGGCACAGAGCCTGTGCGTAGGTCTGTAAAACGGAAGAAAGAATGATCAGAATTCGTGACTGAAAGAGATATTATAAGTTAGACGCTGATTCGAGGAAACTACGCGGATTTATTATTATTATAATATTATTATCACATGCCAAAACTGAGCTCTTCAAATGAGGACCAAAAACATAACGGATGGAAAACGAATAATTTGGGCAACATTCGTATATAACATGATAAGTATAATAACCCTCGGCGCGCATGCGCATCGAGGGTACGGTAGTTGGGTCTGTCTGTGTGTCTGTTACTCTACATCTCACTTCTCGGATGTTTGTTCGTCTCACAAAGCATACCTACTTAACAGGCAATGAAGGTAAGACCTTTCGAACGGTTTTCTCTGAAAATGCTGCGTTGCAAACCTAGAGCGCAAAAGAGTCAATATGCTAATACACAACGGACAGGATGGCTTACCACGGTCTGATAAATCCGCGTTGTCTGTGTACCTCGGAGGCACCAGAAGATGCAACGCAGGGCGTGTATTGCCTGTCGCATGCTATCTAGGGATCAAGTGTAGATCACTTACACGATGTACCACGTACGATAAATATAATATAAATACAGAATATAGAAAATTCCGCTCGAACAAATGACTAGGTTGGCTCGCTCCCGCTCGCCAATCATCTGCATAGCAGAGGGCTCCTACAAAATGTGACCCAATAACAAACAGCAGATTCTGATACTTCTTCCTATAAGCCATCCAAATAAACTGCAAATTGAACTTGTGACAGAACTCCACCCTGTCTGACTCCATTTGAAACACCAAAAGGTTAAGAAAAACAATCACCCCGATGAACTCTCGTCTTCTGTAAGCTATACCAATGTATCAACAATCAAATGAATAGGAGGAAGCAAGCCACTATGTGTGACTTGGAAAAAAGTTTACCATGATCAACCAGATAAAATTGCTTTGGAGGCTTCCAACAAGCTGCCCAACACCGTAGAACCATTGAAAATGTATCTTGAGGCGATATTATTCACAAGACCTGTGCAGAGAGACGTTGAAGCGCAAGACTTAAAGCCAAACTGAAGTTGGTTAGCTACTAAACAGGTAATGTGAATACATGACATGCTCCAGGATTTTGCTTAAGCTATAATAGAAGCAAGGGAAATTGGCCGATAGTTGTCACTGATGGACAGGTTTTTACCACTTTTAGGAGGAATTGGTACCAATACACTATCGCGAAAACATTTCGACATGTACCCATGCCTTAAAATAGTTGTGAACAGATCAGCAATAATCTCTGACACAACCGGAGTTCCATACTTTAGAAGTTCAGTAGAAATACCAGAGGCATCAGACTTACGAGGCTTAAGGCGACCAATAGCTTCATCCCACACAAATATCAGCTATAGCTGTGACATTGACAGTGATGAATTAAGGCAAGAAGAGAAAAAATCACGATTTTGTTATCCTGGCTCCGTGATTGAAGTTTGACGCCATCAAGTTATTAGCAATATCATTCTCCCCACTGATCCCATCAATGATCTGAACTTTACTACCAGCTCTTTGTTTATTTAAGGATTTCACTGTTGACCATAACGAGGTTTTTTTCTTTTTAGCAAATGCAGTTGATAGTTTACGTCTCAAGATTTTATCCTGACCTCTTCCCAACCGGTGCACTTCCGACGTAAAACGGGATCTGGTATGTTTCTTGATCTGAGAAAGAACCCCAGAGGTGGAGCACCCAGCTTCCGACCATACCCTACACAAATTTAATAATTACAGTTTGCTATAAACATGATTTTTCATGAAAGCATTCCACAGCAAGAGAGAAGCATAAAGGAAAATGGTCAGACAAAATCTGTCCACATCTTAGAGAGGCGACATCAGTGACCAATGAGTAGTAAGAGGCAGAACAAGGAACATGGTCAATCCAAGAAGGAGGAAAGCCCTGGGATCCCTCATAGATGAACCCAACAGAATTCTTGAAAGGTAGATCACAGACAAACAAATTTAGATCAGAAATGAAACCAAACCAAAAGAGAGTGCCCATATAGGTCCCATTTCCCTTGCCCCCTCACAGTGCATTCGCCTTTTAGTCGGCGAGCGGGAGCGAACGGCGACCGCACGTCGTCTAACTGCGCATGCGTTCGAATTACAGCATTCGCTGCGCTCCCCCGAGGCTGTATAATTTTACCTATTTCCAATCTTCGCGGTTCCAAAGTGTAAGTTGTAAATAGGCTAGGATGGCTGGTGCAGATACAGTCATTGAGTTCTCGCTCCTGCTCGCCAAAAATGCCCTGCATTCGCCTACTAGAGATAATATATGCGTGTAAAAAACCTAGGCCTGGTCTATGGTGGCGATCACCGATTTGGCCAACGGCACTGAGGCTCGGACCAAACAAAAAAGGAAGTCGAAGGCTGGTTTGTAATAAAACGTTTCATCTAGCCATCCAGACAAAGATAAACTGCTCCTCTGACAGCTTTTAGCAAACTGTAAGTTACGTGGCCCCGCCCTTTCCGCATGCGCACATGGAAAAGACAAAGGGGTGCGTCAAGCAGAACTTCCTGGTTTACATGGCTCTTAGCAAGGTATCAAGTTGGACTTGCAGTCCGGTACTGCCGGCGAAAAGGCCGCCTGTACCCCACCTCCTCCGAGTGGAGACTCTTTCAGGGGAGAGATTCACTGTGGAGGTGAGAGAGGGGGAGTCAGTGTATGGTCTCAAGGCGCTGATCGGTGAAAGACTAGGCATAGCTCCACAGCACCAACGACTTCTATTTCGTGGTGTCCCCATTAATGACGACTGGTGCTTGAAGGACTGCCACGTGGCCAACAACTCTACCATTCTCATGGTGCGTCGAAGCAAAACGTATGAAGTGCGCATAAAGAACTGTGATAATGCAGAGAACATCAGCTGTACGGTCTGTTCAAGTAATACTGTTAGAGATTTAAAATTAAACGTTCTAAGAAAGGAAGGGATCCCAATGCACAAGCAACAACTCAGCTTTTCAGGGCACATATTAAATGACGAGAAGCCCCTTTCATTTTACTACATCACTGGGGCATCGCTGATTGAATTGAGAGTTGTCCACTTTTCTTCCGGTAAAATATTCGTGAAAACTCCAAGTGGTCAGAGTGTTGGGCTAGCAGTCAATGGTGCCGACACAGTTCAAAGTGTGAAGTGTAAGCTAGCCAAAAGAGAATAGGGATCGCGGTTGAGGAGCAGCGACTCTTGTTTGGGGGAAAGCAACTTGAGGCAGGTAGAACTCTTAGCGAGTACGGGGTTAATAACGACAGCACACTTGACTTAAGTCTCCCTCTCAGAGGAGGCATGCAGATTTACATTAGGGTGACGTCTTCTACTGCACCACACGTGACTCTGGCTAAGCTAGTTGTAGATGCTAGTGACACTGTAGAAAGTGTCAAAGAAAAGTCAATTAATGCATTAGGCAATAGGGCAGACAATGGTTCTCTGCAGCTGTATCACGATGGAAAATTTCTAGAAGACGGGAAGTCACTTCAAATGTATGACATTGATGGAGAGGCAGTTCTAGACTTAGTGTTCCCAGTTGATGAGTACATACGTGTCATTGTTGAGACAGACATTAATACTTGCATTCCAATGATTGTGAAGTCGAGTGATACTATAATGTCACTAAAACTGAAGCTTAGACAAAGAAATGGGATTTCCCCTGAGCATCAACAAATCATAGTCCCTGGAAAAAGATTCCCCGAGGATGAAATGACATTAAAACAAGGCGGTATTGTAAATAATTCAGTTGTGTATCAAGTTTACAGATTTTCATCAACAGTGCAGATTTTTGTAAGGAGTTTAGCTGGGAAAACAATGTGTGTTTCTGTTAACGAATTAAACACTACATGGGATCTTCAAGCATTAATATGCCGAGCACAAGACATTCCTCCATCTGCACAGCGTCTAATATACTCTTCGAAGCAGCTTGAGTATGGCAAAACACTAAAGTGCTATTCAATAAAAGAACATAGTTCAATGCAGTTGGCTAACCGTATGCGCGGAATGACAATTTTTGTAAAGTCTCCGACAATGATTAAACGTGTTGTTGTGGAATCAAGTAGTACTATAAGAGACGTCCGAAATAAACTAGAAAAAGACTTTTCTTCATTGCCCAAGAGTTGTCTACTAGTGTATGAAAGGACAGAGCTTGAAGATTCAAAGACGCTCAATGATTATGAAGTACCTCCTGAAAGTGTTCTGCACTTACTCCCCGCCGTCTGTCTTACGACAGGCACTGCTGAAGTCCAGCCACTGATTGAAATCCACTACAACGACCACATCCACTCCATAATATCCCGGATCAAAAACCAACTCGGGATTTCCGTACCACCTGAGGCATGTCTTAGTGTTGATGGAGAGCCACTGAGCAATTTGAAACCACTTCATGACATCATTCTTGAGGTTGAAGTGAATCTCACACTCCATTCTTCCCCTATTCCATCAGCTCCAGTCCAACTTACTGTTTCTTCTAGTCGTGGAAGCACTCTTCTCACAGCTTACTCTAGTAGCTCTACTGTGAAAGCTCTAAAGAGAATGATCAATCGAGAGAGAGGGATTCCTTGCGAATTGCAGCGAATTTTTCATCGGGGTAAAGAGCTGGATGATTCAAATTCACTGGCTTATTATGACATTGTCAGTGGCTCAGTCTTGGATTTGATAGGGGACAACACTAATGTTGAAAGTTGTGAACTAGAACAAATGCAAACAGCTAGGCTCGAAGCTGAGCGTGCCCTTGCACAGGAGCAGAACTTGCATCAATGTGCTGAAAGGAGAGCCGAGGAGGCCAGAATTGCCATGCAGAAGATGAGAGAAGCTAACATCCAAGAACAGAGGAGGGCAGCAGAAAGAGAGGAAGAGTTGCAGAGACAGCTTGTTGATGCTCAGGAAGTTGCTGAAAACAGAGCCGAGGAAGCCAGAATTGCACTGCAGAGGATGAGAGAAGCTCAGGCAGAAAGGGAGCAAGAGCTACAGAGGGAGCTACATGATGCTCGGGAAGCTTTACAACGTGGTGTTGTGCCCACTCCTGGTCAGCCTCTGACTGACATAACTCCATGGAAGATATCAAGAAACGACGTTCGTCTTATGGGTGAGATAGGAGTGGGTGCCTGGGGTACCGTTGCTAGGGGGATGTACAATGGTCAGCAAGTAGCAGTCAAGTATCCCCACCAACTGATTCTGAATGAGGACACTCTGAGACGACTCGAGAGGGAAACAGAGCTCATGACTCAAGTCCGCCATCCCAACCTTATCCGAATCATTGCCGCTGTGTTTGACGAGCACTCATTCCGACTCCATGCCCCTCCAATGATCATCACCGAAATCTGTGACCTCAACCTCCGACAGTGCTATGAACAGAGACGTCTCGCAGACACCGACAATCTCCCAATCTTCAAAGATGTGGCCTACGGCCTCCACTACCTCCACGACCGTCACGAACCAATCATCCACAGAGATCTTAGTGCTCCAAATGTCCTTCTCCAGGCCCTTCCCAATGGGACCTAGCTTGCAAAAATCTCTGACTTTGGCTCTGCTAACCTGGCCAGGCTCTCCAGAACAGCAGGCGAAGGAGCCATCATCTACACTGCCCCAGAGTCCTTCCCCCAGACTGACCCGACAGCCAAACGCGTCATCCATACAACTAAAATTGACGTCTACAGCTATGGAATCCTATTATGTGAGGTGATCACTGCTAAGATGCCTGATCCTGAGCGGTATCTTGATAGACTGGAGGAGGTGAATCAAGTATCGGCTGATATGCACCATCTCATTGTGTGGTGTACCAAGCGCAGTCCAAAACAACGACCCACCATGACAAGTGTCCTTGATGAACTGAGCAAGATGCCGCAGCCACGATCTTAGAAAACTGTATTTCGCTATAATTATTGTATTGTGTAATGTGTATCTTGCATACAAGTTTTCGACTGACCTAAGTATAGTTAAAGTATCGGCGCGAGTACTCCGTTGGGCTTGGGGAAAGTTCTCGAAGCTCATGTAACACTCACGCTGTGCGCTCATGCTACATGACCTTCTCGAACTTTCCCCAAGCCCAATATTACTTAGAGTACGAGCAAAGACGGTGTATGCTTCAACTGGTTTGTAGTACTTTAACTGTGTGAGACTGTGTTCCACAGGAATGGATTTCCAGAGCAGCATTAAACCATACATATATATTATCGCCGTGACAACGAAACCAAAAGGAATCCAAGCCAGAGAAATTGCTGCTGCTTTCCACGTTCTCTCCGAGTCTTTGGCTTTATCGCACTCCTGTTGGGCATCAGTGTGTTGTTGCTAAATTTGTTTCTTTATATCGGCAGCCCTTGCTTCGTCTTCTTTAAACTCCTTCACCTCCTTAATAATTCCATCCTGTGCTTGATCAAACCGGCCTGCCAGGTCTCGGGACCAGGCTGCAATTATCTTGAAGCAGCGGGCTTAATCTCCTGCCTGCCTCCCAAGAAGAATCAACATTTCTCGTGGATCATCCACGTCATCAATATTCTCGAAAAGAGCTATAGTTGAATCTAATCACTGGTTAGACACTCTCTTTGCCACTGAAACAGTGTCAAACGATATTTGGCATAATAGAGGCGAAAAATACCATCCCTATCTTTACCAACAATTGTGGCAAGAAAAAGATAATTAATATTATAAGGGTGGTGTCATGTATATATTTTATGCAACTATGGCATGTAACAGCACCTTACTAATTCATTCCTTCTTTGTGGTCCGATTCCACTTCATATAATTTTATGTATAATAGTCATTCCTGACATAAAAGTGAACCTCCATTGTGTAACTAAGATTACTGCCACTGTATTCTGTTGGCAAAAAGAATACAGTGATTGTGATAAAATATGGAGGAAAGGGCTCGTCTGTCGTGTTCCATCAGGCAGCTGGTATATGCAGCAGTATGTGCACTAGCAATCCTAGCGTATTTGCAAGTTGCACCTTGGAACCATGAAGATTGGGAAGACTGAGATATATACAGCCTTAGCCTCGTCCCCAGGCCCCACACCCGCGAGGAGAGGGCCTGGTATCCACTGCTTGCGCATGCGCGTAATTTTCAACGCGGGTGTAGCGCAACTACGTCAAGACCAAATTCAAATACGTTGGAATGAAAGCACTAAAGTGCAAACCCTCGGCGAACTACGCATGCGCGGTAACGCTAATGTGGGCTGGGCTATTGGCAGTCTCCTGCTAGTAGCTCGCGGAGAGTCTGACACGGGCTACCCACGGTAGTAGATAGCACGCGGGAGTCGATACACGCCCTTCGCTGTGGCTTCTTGTGCCTCCAAGGTACACAGAGCAAGCGGATCAGGTCGAGTTGATCGCGCCTAATATACGCATGCGTACCGCTTATTGATGGGTTGGGCCACGCAACGCGGTCCGCGACCGTGCCAGTTTGTCGCTCTTGAACGCAGTCGTTTCAAGAAAATCGCCTTTTTAATTTTCTGGATCGCGTAGTTCTGAAGCCGCTGGTATCACTAATGGGCCGCCTCGTAGCCTGTAGTGCCAGAATAAGCGTCGACACACACACACACAGACAGACAAACCAACTACCGTAACCCTCGCTGCGCATGCGCGCCGAGGGTTAATAAGGATCCCTACTACGCTAGCTCACGTGGAGTATGCAAAATGTAGCTGGCTCCTGTGTGTGTCGCAGTCGATCCTGCTCAGCTTGTGGTCCATCACGAACGGCAAAACCTCGTAGCAGAGAGATTTGCCAAACCCGGTGGGCAGCCACACAAAGACATCTCGGTATATTGAGTGTATAGCTTTTCTTTGCTCAGGTTTGGCGTGATGCTTGGAGTTCCAAGCGGGCGTATTGAAAAGCGCGATCGAACTCGCCATTGTCGGCGGTGCCGCCGTATTTGGCCGTTTGGACTGACCCCACCCACTCTCACCGAAAATTGCAGCGCATGCCGTCGAATGGAGGAGAGTTCTCTGGCTGGCTAGATCGATCGGCGCATACAGCGAGGCACCGTGTAAATTTGGAATTTAGTTTCGGATAAAAAGAAGCGCGTACAAAGCCGCGCATGCTCGCCAATAAAAACTTAAGCCTCCGCGCACGCGTGTAACATATGATTAGCAATTCAACGCATGAGGAAGTGTACGGTCTTTAGAAAGAGGTCAAGCCGAAAATACTACTATAGTCACGCGGCGACGGTGTTGACCTCTGTAGCGTCATGCAAGGCTCCTTGCTTATGTATTATTTGTTGCTAACATTATTTCGTCTTCAGATGAATGAAGTTCTAAGCTGTGATTTTGATGACATAGACTGGCAATACTCTCGCTTATTGCTCAAACTGGAAGAGGCTCTTCTTGAAAACAAAACTGTAATAAACTTGCTGAGAGAAAAGTTCATGAACACAGAAGTTAATGTTCAACTGGAAGTTTTGAATGGAAATGCCCTCTCTATATAGTACTTGCGATATTTCCCATCATCGTAATTATTATCCCTATCGTCCTTTCAATACATTTTGTCCCTCTAATTCCCCGGACCACAGATGGAAACTGTGCCACCTTCCTGATGACTATGGTCATAACAATACTCTCCAAATGACATATCTTTTTCCACCTCCACATTACATAGAATCAGAAAGAGGTGAAAAAAACAGCCTTGTTTTTACCGCAATTGCGTGGCTATCTCTGCTTCATGGAAACTTTCCGTACTTTGGTATTTTTGTAACCACTGGGCAGGATTATCCTTATTCTTATGATGGATTGTTTCCTGGTACCTCAGTTTCAATGGCAATGGTGATGGAGTCTCTGCCATGCAGTAAATTGGGATCAAACCTGTGACATCACACTATATTA